>CM042439.1:29570146-29735146 GCA_023631565.1 Gymnocephalus cernua | reverse complement strand
ATTCACTTTTTTGATATGCATCACCAGGAGAAGCAATGAAATAAGTATTATGAGCATCATGTTTTGATAAAATACTGTGAATTATGTTGACATGTTTTACTGTTCTGAAACAGACTGGGAAGATCACAGCAGACAGCTTCAGAAAAAGCTTTTTGGAGTGGGAGGCTGTTAGATTTGAGGTGGATAAGATCTGCAGGGAGGAGCATTTTGTCTGTCCTGCGTGCACCCCAGACATGCTTGCTGTTTCTGTGGACGGAAATCGCAAGCACTACCGCTTTAAGACTGCAGCAAGGTACTTACAAAATGTGTGTAATTTGCAGTGTTGTTAAAGTAACCTTTGCTGTGTCATATTGAAGGTCAATGTGTGATGAGCTAGTGGTCGCCTTGTACAGCAGACGCGGCCTCAGCGTGTGAATGTGTGTGTGAATGGTGAATGGTTCCTGTACTATGTAAAGCGCTTTGAGTAGTTGTTAAGACTGGAAAAGGCGCTATATAAATACAGTACATTTACATTTACATTACCTTTCTTTCATTTAGATCTGAAGAACAAGCCTTATTTGATGGCATCTTCATTGCAAAAGATGATGAAGTAGAGAGATTTGTGGATTACATTCATTCTACTACCAACCATGTAAACTTGTATAATATTTCTAAAAACACCACCAATAACATCTTACAGTTGACATTGTTTGGGTGAGTCCTGACTATTTATATCAACCTTTTTCCATGTTGTAGGTCTCTGGAAGAGGTGTCTGTGTCAGCAGCCAGGGAAACGTCTCAGAGATCCTCAAGTAAAATTGTCGACATGGAGTTTTTCTCGGCGCTCTCAACATGTTCAGGGGAGAAATCTATGCTTATCCCCTCTACCTGCAGAACAAGCTGGCAAATAAGCCAATAAGCTTTTTTGCCATGGATGTAACCTGCAAGTACTGGCCCTACCTCAACAAAGTGGCAAAAAGCTGCCCAGAGCTCCAGCAGCTTCTTGGTATGAAACCATTCCTCTCAGTGTTTCATGCCAAAGCCCATGATTTTAAATGTGAGGTAAGAAAACATTACCATGTCATTGACTGTCCCTGAACACCTGCAAAGGTATGTTTGCAGCTTTTAAGTATTTTCTTTAATAGGTTAAATGGAGTGGAGCTTACCAGCAAGGGGCTGGATTGACACTTGGGGAGGAGGTTGAGCAGTGGAACGCTTTCCTCTCTAGGATTGCTGTGACCACAAAGCACATGTACCAAAAGATACTAGTGCTGTCAAGCGATTAAAATATTTAATCGCATTACGTCCAGGTAACGTAACTCCATTTGTTCAGGTCCTATCCCCTGACCAATCCACTATCCTAACTACTCGCGGTGAAATGCCTAAACCAAACCAATCAGCTGCTTCGTAGGGCGTGACATGGCGTGGCCATAGACAGTTAAAGAAGTGGACTAACAGATCCCGTTGCTCTCTCTATGCGTTAAACGTGCGTTAAAAAAATTATCGGCATTAAAATGGGTTTGCGTTAACGCCGTTAATAACGCGTTAAACTGACAGCCCTAATATATATATATATACATATATAGTAGTAGTAGTTATTTCTAAATATGCTTTGACTTGTATTTCATTGCAGACAATGTGAACACAAAATATTTCATGTTATGTCTGGTCAACTTAATTTCATTTGTAAATATACATCCTTTCCTGTCATTCAGACCTGCAACACATTCCAGAAAAGGTTGGGACAGGAGCAATTTAGGGCTAGTAATCAGGTAAATTGGTTAAATAATGATGTGATTTGAAACAGGTGATGTCAACAGGTGATTGAAATTATGATTTGGTACAAAAGCAGCATCCAAGAAAGGTTGAGTCCTTTAGGAGCAAAGATGGGCCGAGGATCGCCAGTTTGCCAACAAATACGTGAGAAAATTATGGAAATGTTTAAAAACAATGTTCCTCAAAGAAAGATAGGAAGAAATTTGCTTATTTCACCTTCAACAGTGCAAAACATAATTAAAAGATTCAAGGAATGACGAGGAATTTCAGTGCGTAAAGGACAAGGGCGCAAGCCTAAGCTGAACAACCGTGATCTCCGATCCCTCAGGCGGCACTGCATCAAGAATCGTCATTCATCTATAAGCGATATCACCACATGGGCTCAGGACTACTTTGGCAAACCTTTGTCAAGTACCACAATACGTAGTTACAGCCACAAATGCCGGTAAAACTGTACTGTGCCAAAAGGAAGCCCTATGTTAACAGTGTCCAGAAGCGCCGTCGACTTCTGGCTCCAGACCAAAGAAGAAAAGGATCATCCAGACTGTTACCAGCAACAAGTCTAAAAGCCAGGGTCTGTCATGGAATGGGGTTGTGTCAGTGCTCTTGGCAAAGGTAACTTGCACTTCTGTGATGGCACCATCCAGGGACGTCCATGCATATTTCAACAAGATAATGCAAAACCACATTCTGCACACATTACAAAGTCCTGGCTGCGGAGGAAGAGGACACGGGTACTTGACTGGTCTGCCTGCAGTCCCGACCTGTCTCCAATAGAGAATGTGTGGCGCATTTTGAAGCGCAAAATGCGACAACAAAGACCCCGTACTGTTGCCCACCTTAAGACTTGTTTGCAGCAAGAATGGGACAAAATTACACCTGAAACACTTCATCACTTGGTGTCTTCAGTCCCTAAACGTCTTTTAAGTGTTGTGAAAAGGAATGGCAACATTACAAAGTGGTAAATGCTTTACTGTTCCAACTTTTTTTGAAATGTGTTGCAAGAACCAAAATAGGAATTTTGTTTTTTTGAAAAGAAAACAATAAAAATCATGAGGAACACATTAAATGATGTGCTGTTGTATCGTCTGCAATGAAATACAAGTCAAAGTACACTTAGAAATCACTACTTTCTTTTTTTATTTGTGTTTTCCATACTGTCCCAACTTTTTCTGATTTGGGGTTGTAGCTATCAGGATCACTGATTGTTCTTACCTATCAGCTACATTGTCCGATCATAATCCTATGAAAATTACCTGGGAGATTGATGCTACACAATCGAAACCCTTTACTTGGATGTTTAAATCCTATATGCTGAAAGACCCTGAATTTATAACATTTTTTACGTATTAAACTTTTTACGTATTTATGGAAACGAATACTAATTCCTCATCTCATGCTTTTATATGGGAGGCCTTAAACGCATATATGAGAGGACAGATCCTATCGTATAGCTCTCACAACATCAGAGAAAAAAAGAAAATTCTTGCGAATTTGGAAAACGAAATTAGGGACCTGGAACCCAAACACGCCCACACCAAAAGTGAAGTGGTGCTCAATACCTTGTCTCTAAAACGGATTCAATATAATAACGTATGTACTAATAAAGCTGAGGCTGATTTAGCTAGGACTAACTATCATTACTACGAATTCGGTGATTAAACCAGCAAGCTACTAGCTTGGCAAATTAAAAGGGAAGAAACTGAAAAAACTATACATTCTATTATCACAGACGATAGAAGATCCCTTTTTAATCCACATGATATCAATTGTGAATTTCGTGAATATGAGACACAATATAAGACAGAACATGGGATTGAGAACACCAAAGCAAAAACATTTTTAAGTTCTTCTGAACTCAGACTACAAAATGATATCAAAGTTAATTGCATCAAGAATGGAATGTTTATACCCAAAAATTGTTAATGCTGATCAGACAGGCTTTGTCAAAAATCGATAAGGATTGGACAATGTGCGTAGACTTTTTCATATAATTGAAACAGCCTACTTACAAAAGGACCCCATGCTAATACTGTCAATGGATGTCAAAAAGGCGTTCGACAGGATCGAACCCAGCTTTCTCTTTCAAACTCACCAAATTTATTCACTACATTAAAACACTGTTTAACGGCCCTATAGCACAAATTTTAACGGGGTCTTATCAGATATCTTCTCACTATCCAGGGGGTCCGTCAGGGCAGCCCCTGCTCTCAATTGTTGTTTTTGATAGCCATAAAGCCTTTGGCTATTGCTATTCGCTCTAACAACACAATTACTGGTATCAGATTTGGAACGAATGAACATAAATTGGCTTTGTATGCAGATGACCTATTAGCCTTTGTGACTGACACTGCAATGTTTTCAGCAGTATAGTGCAGCTTCTGGCTATAAGCTAAACCTTACAAAAAGTAGGTCCTGCCCTTAAATATACAGGAAAACTATATGAAGAACTTAACCAGACCTTTGCAATGGCGCCCCAGTGGACTTAAATACTGGGGCATAGAAATGTATGTAGAAACTTCTGTAGATAAAACCTTTAAAGAAAATTATATCAATCTCTTAAACCAAGTTAAACTAGATTTACAAAACTGGAGGGACCTTCCGCTATCACTAATTCCCTATGTCTAATGTTGGTTTAACCATCAATTTAAAGCTTGTCCTCATCAAAGCTAGTATATTCTCCTTAGCATTATTTGGGTCATTCATTTTGAATAGGCATTTATTTTAGAATAGGGCCTGCTATTACTGCTGCAATCAAGGTGTCCCAAATACTTCTCTATACAACTTGACGATGGACATCCTCTGCCTGATCCATCATATTTTCATCTGACGTCAATGATGTCCTCACAAACCAGAGATCCCTTAACCATAACTATATACGCGTGTGAGCGTTAAGGACAGCAAACCCGTACGCTGTGCCTAGGTAAGGATTATATATTAACAAGCAAACAAACAAGCTAACAAGCAAGCAGACAAGCAAGCAAACAAGGAAGAAAACAAACAACATTAACAGATCTCTAAGCATAATCTGGTATACATGCATATAACTGGGGTCCGTTTCAGGAAGGAGGTTTAACAAACTCTGAGTCTAACCCTGATGTATGAGTTGATTTACCCTGAGATGGAAAACTCAGTTTTCGGTTTCAGAACAGCTGATTCGAGTTGGCTCAATCAACTTGGAGTAGGTTCACTCAGGGTTACGAGCGTGCACCAGCACTTTAAAAAGGAAGTATGAACGGAGCCATGATACTACGATTCACCATGGCAACAAGCAACAAAACGTCGGTTGGCATACTTTACGCCTCGTGAAATGGAAATACTCTTGCTGGCATACAGCGAGTATGAACCTATAATTAGCAAAAAGAGCAACACAGCTGCTGCAGCAAGAGAAAGAGAAAAGGTGTGGGAGAACATTGCTGCTCGGGTCAACGCGTGAGTTCCAATATAGTGTTTTCATTTCATATTTAATTTACACAATCATTTTAATTTATACTTTTTATTAATTCCCAGTGGGGAAATTTAATTTTTTTACACAGTGTGTTAGAGCACACACTACACACAGGCCTGAAATACACACATATGCTCATATTTAATCACAAATATAAAACCGCTCGTGGAAGCAGCTGAAAATCAAATATAAGAACATAGTTCAAACAGGTAAGACTTAAGTGTAGTACCTCATTTTAATCATATTTTAAATATGAGAGTAAATATTCATTGGCAATTTGAATGTGCTGTAGTTTATCTCCAACTAATTTCCACATACATATATGTCCAATGATCCAATAAGTTTAAAGACTAACGAAACAATGCTCATCTTCACAGGAGGAAACAGATGAAGAGGACACACTGTCTGCTGCCACAGAGAGGGATCCAGAGAGGCCTACAGATATCACCACTATGGTACTGATAGTCATCTCCACATTCACAATTATTAACACTGCTGTGTGATATATATATATATATATATATATATATATATATATATATATATATATATATATATATACATATGGAGTGTGACTGTATAACCGGATTTTCTACTTTTTAACAGAACATGGCTGGGCAACAGGAGGAGGCTCTATCAACGTCCACAGCACAGATGAACACAGTGAAATGTGAAACAACTGCCAGAGGTTCATTCTGTGGAAATAATGTTCAACTTTTTAATGTCATGATTTTATGTATTCCCAGTTACCTGTGAAGGACCTCTATAAAAGGCATCTCATTAAACAAATCCAGAAAACGGACCTTGAAATAGTATACTTGGACCGCCAGATTCAGAAGACAGATCTGGAAATTGAAATCATGAAACACAAGTTAGAGGTGGGTGCATGGTCACAGGTGACTTGTGTTAGTTATTGGAAAAATATAAAAAAAAACCTAACTGTTGCTTTTGTGTTTTCAGGAAATAAAGAAGACAAAATAAAATTTTAATTATTTTTCTTTATTTGTGTGGTGCAGGCCCTCTCAGGGGTTACCCTGAGGTGGTGAAGGCACTGGAAACGAGCTTTCAGCAGACCTATGGTGATCTCCACCCGGGCTCTAGTCCTGCAGTGGGCCTCAATGAAGTTGTGTTGGGGGCAAGGCCGCTTTAATGCACGGGCTTACCTGGGCTGAAGCCCAGGGGCCTCCCATATTCACGTTAGTGATGAGATGAAAAGGTCATATTGTTTTCTAACTTGTCAGGTTTTCTGTCAATCACTCTAATCGCAGGTTACATAGCTGCTGATTGATCCAAATTAGGAGTGACCCACGTGGCCCCATCGCCTATGGCCCGTGAGCTTACCTATCAGAATGTCTATAGTTAGTTTTGGGGTGTGTCCCTCTATGACTGAGTGATGTTTTCTGTACTGGTTTGCGCTTGAGAGAGCAACAGCGGGATATTTTTAACAATTTTTCACCATCTTATTCATCATTAAAGTCACTTCTGACATTTTACGCGAGAAATGATCTGTTTAGATTTTGAATATAGGCAGTCTTCCAAAAATCGTTGTCAAATTGACAATTTGCTTCAAAGTTTTCGGAGTTGAGAAGCTCCATAAAGTAGCGGACTGCCAGCTGGTGGCGGCCCAGGATCGCTTGCTCGCCGGTCGGCCTGTCATCCTGGGACGCCCGGCTGTAAGTTGCCGGTCTGTCAGACTGATCTCGTAAATAAGAGGCTTTTATTTCGCCGTTGACGGATTGTTTGTTTAAATATCACAACACTTGTCCATCATAAGATTATCAGGAACGTGTGGTTAACTGCCTTTTTGGCATTAAACTCCACAAGCACGTAGTCGCCATCACACACGCACGCACGCACGCACGGACGCACACACGCACGCACGCACGCATGCACACACGCATGCACACACGCACACACACACACACACATGGCCATAGGCAGAGAGAGAGAGAGATACCTTCGGGAGACTTGTTTAAATTATGACATAGGCTACATTAGATTTAGTATATAGTTCATACTTCTTTTTGGCGTATTTCTTTTCTGATTTTAATGCTATAAAGACCGTTGCCGTGCTTGCATCACTCCCCTTACCCCTCCTAGGCCAGTGGGAATGCAAATGGAAAAAAGGATTTTGGGGGAGAGTAGTTCTTAGAATTGCTTCCTCTAAAAAGTACAAGTACTATCCGGTAGAAAACCCTCGGCTTCCTCAGTCATTGTGTATTTTATCCTCATGCCCTCTCGGCTGCTGCTTGCTAACGTTATTTCAGACTCTGGCTCTACAGATAAAATCTTGCTAAATTTAGCCGCATTACTATGCGATAATAAAATCTTGAATCCTTTTCTGCAACATACTCTTCTCTACAGCTAACGTTCAATCAACTAGTCTCAGCCTGCTCGCTTCTCAGCGAGTCACGTTGCTTTACTCACTTTCACTTTCACCTCTATCAGCTATAACAGTTAATTTTTAGTAGGCTATATTTTAGAACCTATCCTTTTTTGCTATTTGCCTCATTATGTGGTTGTCATGTGGTTGTTACATAAAGTATCTTGTGTTTATGCTCAGGTGGACTCAGTGATATGTTAATAACAATATTATGGTGATGTCTGGCTCAAAGAGGGAAAACTCACTGTTGTATGCCTCGAAAGAAACTAATGCATTTTGTGATGTAGATTACCTAGATATTCCACTTTTTTAAAATGAGACTCTGTAAATCGAGGGGATGGGGGGCCTACAAAACCTCTCAGCCCCGGGGCCTAACATTAGGTTAAGGCGGCCCTGGTTGGGGGCCTGGCTCCGGGTAAGGGGTGAGCAGAGTGGGCTGGCATGGGTAACCCCTGTCACCCAGCAGAAGGCCTTCAAACTCTCCTGTAATGTATAGTGTATACATTTGAGTGTATTCAAATAGGGAGACAGGTGAGTAATACTGTACAAAGCTTTAGGCTGCTTACCATGTTCCAGTCTGTTGCTCAGGGCAGACTCACTGCACAGACCCAGGCCATTTGGCCTCCACGTTAGTTATGAACTATGCAGCATCACATATGATCTTGGCAGTGCAGAGAATGACAGATGTTACTTGCAGTATTGTGATGCAGTCTTTGATGCAGCATTTTGTAACTTTGTAAGTCAGCTTCATTTTCTGAAGGAGCAGTGATTGGAATTTGTGAGCCATCAGTGCAGCCAATCACATTGGGAAATCCTAAAAGAAATTCAAATTACTTATACCATTCTGATCTTTCAGCACAATGTCATAATTCTAATTCTAATTAATAATTATTCATTGTAAGGGTTTTACATTATTCACCTACAATCCTGTGGAACTCTTGTGTATGGCTCTCACTGGTTTGTCTCCAGGGAACACTACAAAAACATTTAAAAAAACGTTTCAGAGTGAGGCACACTATTCTGACGGCTCTGCATACAGTGGCTTTACTAATATGCTCCGCATCACCAATGTTGTAAAGAAAACTTCTGTTTGCAAAAAAACGTAATGTGACACAAAGAATCTGCTCACATGTAAGAGCATGTCCACGATGGGTGACGTTAGTAATATGAGGATGGATAAGGTTATGTAGGATACATATTTGATAGACTGGGAAGAAAAACGATACCGCTCAAATAGGTAGTCATCTGGAAATGAAAATACATCTAGTCGGGGCCTCAATATCATCTCCCGACGTATGTTTAACCCTGGATTTCCACAGGCTGCGTAACTGCTGCGGAACGTCTCCGCTGCGGAACGTCTCCGTGGTCCGCCGTCCGTCAATTGTTGAGTTGTTGCGGAACGGCTGCGGCCAGGACTGACAGCTGTAGTCACGAGGACCCTAGATCTTGCGAATTCACGCAGAATAGAACCACAAAACCACCAATAGTTTGTTTCTATTCCGAGGAGTAGAGAGGAAACAACTCCGTGCCGTGTTTTCAAGGTGTAGTGAAGAGAAATATGATCCTTCGTGAGCACGGTGTATTTTATTTTGAAAGTTAACCGGATGTTTTATTTAGTTTCTGTGCTCGACTTCCTGTCCCGCACTATCTGCCGTGTGCTGAATTGCTGCGGAGCTCTCCGGCGTCCGGCAAAAATAGAAGCTCTGCGTATCTGATCCGCAGGGCTGTGGACCGCCGGAGCTGTGCCGGAGTCGGAACGCAGACGTTATGCAGCTGGTGGAAATACACACATTGACTAGAATGGAAACCGATTGACTCCGCCGACGTTCCGGAGCCGTTCCACAGCAGTTACGCATCCTGTGGAAATCCAGGGTAACTCCCTGCGAAGTAATACAGCTTCTTCATCAACGGGATCCTCGACAAAATAAGGACATGCCATGTTGAGAAAAAAACGTTAGTCTATAATGTTACCTAACTGAGTTAATAAAGCAATCCTATTTTATTCATGCAGATAAACTGCGCTAAAATGCGCCTGACACAGACTAAATGAATGAATGAGGAAATGAAAGAGCGCCGTGTCAGAGGGAGGAGTCTGAGAGAAACCCTCAGTTTCCCTCATCTCTGGGTTAACAAACTCAGAGTTGTCACTAAACCTGCTTTCTGAAACGGACCCCTAGTGCTGGTGTTTTGTCTTGATCTCTGATGTTATTCTCTGATTTTGCATAATCCATGATTGCTCTTATTTCCATGTATCTTATTTGTTTATTTTCTTTTCATGTTCAACCCGTACGCCATGCAAGGGTCTAGATTAGCCTGCCCCGGACATGCAGCCGAGGTGGGAGTAGGCAAACACGGACATGCGGCTGTGGAAACCCGGACGTGCAGCCGCGGTTAGTCGTAGGCAATCATGGACGTGCAGCCATGGTAACGAGCCTACAATATATTTTTAGTATTTTATCTTATTTATTATGATGGATGTGGCTGATGGCCAAAAATTAATTGTTTATTGCGCCGGTCGTACGCCGAGGTTTGGTTTTGCTCCAGCTGTTGCCAAGGTTTTGTTTGTCCGGTTGTCAGGCGACGCCGATGATATATTTTGCCTTTCTTATTTTGCCTTTCTTATTTATCATGATGGCTATGGCTGATGGCCGTTGCCGAGATTTAATTTTGCTTCAGCTGGTTGTCGAATTTTTTATTTCTTGTGCGTTGAGCCATAATATTTTTTGTTGGTGTTAAATTACTTCTATTGTGAATAACTTCTCTTTCTCGTTCGTTTTACAGATCTGTGGGGCTCATTGTGGTATGTGCCGACTTGTCTTTACTAGTCGTCATTTTTGGGGGATATGTATGGGTTACACCCCGCCCCTACATTTATGGATTTGATGGAGTGAGAACATAAACATAAATATCACATACACAACAAAGTTCACACAATAGACAGCTAGAGACAACAAACACACAAACCAAGATATAGGGCAACAGGAGGGGCCATAGAGCCGTCTCAATGGTCACAGATATACCGGTCCATTAAATGGCGAGCAAATGTTATTTTAAATAGTCTTCTTGATGTGATAGTTCTGATGTGCTGTGGGATCTCATTCCAGGCTTTAGTGAGCACATGAAAAAAAGATCTCTGTCCATAACAGTTTCTAAAAGCCGGTAAAGGCAAAAGTCCATTTGTAAAAGATCTCGTAGTGCGCTCAGACCTTGAGCTGAGTTTCGGAACCAATGCAGTTAGAGCAGGTTCAGTGTTTCCATTTGAGATTTGATGAAACAGGTTGATCCCATGGTTAAGGCATTACACAAAGATAGTGCAGTACAGTGGTGAGTCCAGCCTGGAAGCCTGACATGAATATTATGAGCTCTATTATAAAGTCTTATTACTGGATCAATAATCTCATTTGTTGTAAGTGACCAAACAGGTAAAGAATACGACAGAGTGGACAGAATGATGGCATGAAGATAAGTTTTTGAAACAGAAAGCAACAAATATGGTCTAATTTTGCTATAAACAAATAACTTTTGATTTAACTTTCTGGTTAAGGTTTGGACATGTTCTCGATAAGTAAGATGTGAGTCAAGATAGACTCCCAAATACTTATATGTTGATACAATTGAAAGCGTTTGATTTGAAAAAGTGATAGGATTGGATATGGATAACTGTCTCCTAAATGAGTAAAAATACATGCATTATGTTTTCTTGACATTAAGTGTTATATGATTATCTTGCAGCCAGTTATGTAAATGCTGCAGATCTGTATTAAGTTTGTAATTAATTGTGTCAATATTTAAACCAGAAAGAAAAATAACAGTGTCATCAGCATATAGTAAAGAGCTAGAACAATTAAGAACACTAGGAAGATCATTAATATACAAAAGGAAAAGTAAAGGACCTATAATACTGCCCTGTGGAACTCCCATAGAACACACTCGTGGCTGTGATGTTACTGTGCCGATTCTTACAGTCTGAGATCTGTCACTTAAATATGATATTAACATATCTATTGCGGAGGAGGACAAATGAAAAGAAAGAAGTTTGTTTAACAGAATTTGATGATTGACTGTATCGAAAGCTTTCTGAAAATCTATGTATATAACTCCGGTAATCTGACCCTTATTTAAAGACGCACGTATTTGCTCAGTAAGAAGCAGCAAAGCCGACATAGTTGACCGAGAGGGTCGAAAACCATGCTGGCAATCACTTAGCAGGTTATTATTTTCAAGGTACTTGATTAGTTGATTTTATAATGTTTTTTCAAGCAACTTGGAAATGGTTGGGAGAATTGCAAGGAAGTCTCTCCTGATTGAAATATAGTTTCTTGTTTTGGGAGGTTTTCTGTACTGTGGTGTAGGGGAATTTATTATAATGTATTTTTCCTCTCTTTTGCTCTTAAATCTGTGAAGATTGGGTTGCCACCTGCACTGCAGTAAATATTCCACTCTCCAAAAGTGACCATCCAGCCTTAAGAAAATTCCTCAGAGAAGAAGTTGTCAATGGTGGAGCTATACCTGGATTTCACCAGGTTCAGGAACATTACCTGGGGGCAGTATACCTGAAAGAAAAGGAACAACTCGACACATTTAGCTAAAAAGCCTGTTGCCGTCATATTCGATGAAACTCCAAACATAGAGGGCAGATGTGCACTAAAAATACTAATTGCACCGCTGGAGAAGGATGATTCTGGGATAATATTGGCATACCTGGCAGACACAGTGTTCATTGAGGAGTGTAACCATTCCACTGTCTATGGCTGTTGTCAAGTGTTTACAAGAATACAACATAGACATTGATGATGTGATGGTGTTCAACACTTACAGCACAGTCTATATGAAAAAGGCCCACAAAGCTGCGTTGCAGTCCTTCCCAAACTCGATACATGTGATATGCCTGGCTCATATAATGAACCTGATAGGTGGTGCCTTCCGGAGACCTTTTGACCAACTGAATGCATTCATGCTGTGTTTCTCACAAATGTTCTACCAAGCTGGCAAGCTGGCTGAAACGAAGATATCTTCAATACATGACAAAAAAAACTACCAACAGGAAGAAAAGCAACAATGGCTCCAAATCCATGGGATATGCGCTGGAACTCGTGGTTCACTGCAGTCCAGTACCATTCAGAACATTTCAGACTCTACAAGGAGTTCATTGATATGGAAGTGGATGTAAGTAAGCTACTAGTTTATTGTTGAAATTCTTAGTTAAAAACACGTTTCACTTTGTATTTCACCTCCACACACACACACACACACACACACACACACACACACACACACACACACACACACACACACACACACACACACAAACACACTAGAGCTTAAAAAAATCAAGCCCGACCCTACCGAAGCCCGTGCACGTTATGTCCGAGCCCGGCCCGGCACATTAACTGTAATTATGAGCCCGAGCCCGATTTTAATCCAACAATTTTTTAATACGTGGGCCGTTATAACTGACGTTCTCAACTACAATTCAGAGTTGTTTGAACTATAGAAATCTGTTTAGAATTATCTTGTAAATCACCCAGTATATGTTTAGCTCTACAAAATAAATAACCTTGTTGAAGTTATTTTTATTATGTATTGTTTACCTGGTTTAAGCCAAAGTGCCTTACTTCCTGTTCTAGATAGAGGGGCTTTTATTTTGAAAGTCACCCACTGGCAACTTAACTAGTTTTCCTGCTACATGCGATGGTAAAGACGAGAAACAGTAACATGCATATACGTTGAAAGATTTAATGTTTTAGCACCCTTTCGAAGAGGCACAAGGTTAGTATTTATCATAATACTGTAATATTACAGTATAATGGTGTTTTGAACAATTGTAGCTGTTGCTAGCTTTCCTGTTAATGGGCTAATACTAGGCATGTGAGCTAATGCTAAACTATGTTAATGCTGATACGATATGATAATGGTTTCAAATATATTTATTGTGAAACATTCCATTCAGCAAAGGAGTTCGCATGGCAATTACATGTTTCCTTAAGAATAATCAAAGTACAAAAAACAGTAACAGACATCATACAAACAGTAACAAAAACATTGACAGAAGTAATACAAATTAAAAATAAATAAACAAATAAAGACCCAACATAGCATACCACCCCCTCCCTTTAACTCCTCTCAGGAGATAAGGTAGCTAATGCATTTGTTTGTATTGTTTCTTTTGTAACCAGCTCTTACGTTGGTTTTGGGATTTCCAATAAATCTAAAATCATCAGTCCAAGTGTCAGACCATCTTCCGGAGGGTATGCTACAATCTAATTACATGGCTTGGTTGAATTCTAATGTAGAATGCGGTCTGTTATTTTCTTGATAACAGACCGTTGCTAAGTATAACACACTGTTGCCATGCAAAAGCAGAGCGTTACCATGGACGCAGTTCTGTTCACTCTGGAGGACAGCTATCAATCAATCCGCTGAAAGAAGTCAAAGGGGCAAAAGGTGGGGAAACGTGGAGCAACTTCTGTCCTCCAATTCAAGCAATGACAGCAGATCTGGTGAGCGCCTTTCGCCACATCTTTATATACGGTCTATGGTTGCTACGCAGTAACTTCAGCCGTCGGGACAACAACGCTAATTAGTTAGCTTAAATTGCAACATGTTTACGTTACAGGTGTGTCAACATGCAGCGGCTGTGCAAAAAGGAACGAGATGAATGAGGACATGAAGTCAGCGATGAGATCCCCAGCCCACCGAACTGCAACCCCTCCCCACCATGACTACGCCTCGATATCCTGTCCATAAATACTACGAACAGGATTGGTGACAAAGCGCAGTCCTGGCGGAGGCCAACGCTCACCTGAAACAAGTCCGACTTACTGCCGAGAATCCGGACACAGCTCTCGCTTTGGTCATACAGAGATTGGATGGCCCTGAGAAGGGACCCCCTCACCCCATACTCCCGCAGCACCTCCCAGAGTATCTCCCGGGGGACCCAGTCATACGCCTTCTCCAGATCCACAAAACACATGTAGACCGGATGGGCATAGTCCCAGGCTCCCTCCAGGATCCTTGCGAAAGTGAAGATCTGATCCATCGTTCCACGACCAGGACGAATCCGCATTGTTCCTCTTCAACCTGAGGTTCGACTATCGGCCAAACCCTCCTTTCCAGCACCTTGGAGTAGACTTTACCAGGGAGGCTGAGAAGTGTGATACCCCTGTAATTGGCACACACCTTCTGGTCCCCCTTTTTGAACAGGGGAACCACCACCCCGGTCTGCCACTCCTTTGGCACTGTCCCAGACTTCCACGCAATGTTGAAGAGGCGTGTCAACCAAGACAGCCCCTCCACACCCAGAGCTTTCAGCATTTCCGGACGGATCTTATCAATCCCTGGGGCTTTGCCACTGTGGAGTTGTTTGACTATCTCAGTGACCTCCACCAGGGAAATTGACGACAATCCCCCATCATCCTCCAGCTCTGCCTCTAACATAGACTCCTGAGGTGGCGAACAGTTTTCCAGAAGCGCCTTGGTGCCGACCGAAAGTCCTTCTCCATGTCTTCTCCAAACTTCTCCCACACCCGCTGCTTTGCCTCTTCTACAGCAGAGGCTGCAGCCCTTCGGTACCTTGCAACTGCCTCTGGGATAACATATCCCTTCTTCAGTCGGACCTTCCCTGACCACCAGTGTTATCTACCTAACCTATAAAAAAAAAATGACGAAGAACATTGAAACTTTCATCGCAACTTTTTAGAAAAGCAGCCGCAATATCAGGCATTTTAGGCCGCATTGGCTTCACAATAATGGCAAAATTGTAGAATTCAGAATGTTATTCTTTGCAGCATGGGTTGATGAAAACAAAAATGACGTATTTGTAATGAGAACAGTTATAGAAAAGAACCACTGTATTGGTAGATATAACACATTTCCTTTTTATTCTCAAGCTGTAATGTAAAGAGTAACTCTCATTAACTGCCTATAGTATACGTAGAAGGGACAAACACAAGATCGTGGTACAGTAGGGCACTATTTGTTCAAATGTTATATTATTTGTGTTGATACATTCACAAATAAACATTGGAAATTCTCTTTACAATGATGGAAAAGCTTTGTTGGACTTGAACTTGAAAAAGAATTTCCGTATTTCTTTAGACTGCAAACCATAAATAATGGGGTTGAGGCTTCCAGGGACAATATGAAACAAAATAGCGGCCAGTTTTCTGTGGTCTGAATACTGAGGGAAGCGATGCAGGATGATGCCAACCATTCCACTCAACAACATAATTAGATATGCAAAGAGATGAGTGCTGCAGGTCTTCAAGGCTTTACTGTTCAGAGACTTGTTGTTACTCATCAGACAGACTACTGTAATCTTATCATATGTGAGAACCATGCTGCCTATTGAACCTGTGAACAGAACTACAGTGAAAGCAAGGCCATAAACATTATTAATAAGTACATTCTCACAGGAGAGTTTAAACAGTGAGGCATTGTCACAGTAAGGATTTGTGATCAGAGTCCTGCATCGGTTCAGCCGTATGGTCAGACCGAGCAGAATCCCGACCAACACAAAGGCCACTCCCCAGGCAGAAACTCTCAGCTTGATCACCATTTTGTTGGTCATTATGGCAGCATAGCGCAGGGGATTGCAGATGGCCACGTATCTGTCAAAGGCCATAATCCTGAGCGCTGTGTGGGAAGTGGGGCCAAACATGTGTGAGGTAGAAGCTTGCACGCCTCTGGAGCAACTAGGGGTTAAGTGTCTTGCTCAGGGACACATTGGTTGATGGATCATGGTGGGATGGGGTCTCCCACACCAAGGGCATGTGTTCTAACCACTGCGCCATCACCACCCACACTAAAAGCAAACGGGGCAACATGATAGAATTTCCAAGTACATCATTTAAAGGAATACGCCACCGTTGAAATAGGGCTTATCACGGTCTCCTCTAGATGTAGATAGGTGGGCAAAGGCATTTTTTTGTCTCAGTGCATGCATTGTCTCAGTCCGGCTGAGCCGCCGTTACCTTAGCCTAGTGAATGGAATCCTTTTCCATTAGCATGTCGCGAGTAAAAGTGAGCCAACAACAACAACAAAACAACCTAATTACTTCTTGTGGCCTTCGTATTCACAACAAGTACAAATAGCAATGCAAAATAAGACTAGATGATTTCCTAGGCATATATTGATTTGGGACTGTATTGGGTGGATGTAGCCAGCCGAAGCACTGGTACTTGGCGCAGAGATCACGCAGCTGTTACGGCCGAGGCTCTGACCCAAAACACAGAAAATCACATGCAGACACAGTGGGCAAAGCACGAGGAAATACAGGAAATTACTGACGTGAACAAACAAGGTAGCTATCACACTGGGAGACAAGTTACCACATTGGTAGCTGTAAGGATCTGGCGCCGAAGATGAGTTCCGCCCGGGTCTAAATACTGCAGCAGTCCTTAGTTGAGTCAACTAGCTACAGCTACAGCAGGTAGATCGCCCGGCCACGACCCTTCACCTACTTTCCGGACGCGCCAGCAACACACAGGACGGAGAGGAGCTGCGTGCTTTGGAAATAAAACGACAGGAGGAGGAGGTAGCGATCGCTGAACAGCCTGAGGACGTGAGGATGAAAGCCAACAGGATCTGGATGTGGGAGTGTGCGGGGATATGCTGACTGAAATAGAGTGTCTGTGATGTGGAGAGTGGGACGTACCGCCGGACAAGATGAGTGTGCTGCCCGCAGTTGTGTCGCAGCTACCGAGGATTTCTCAGCGTCCATCCTGCAGTCCTTAACTTTTTTTTCCAGTGTGATAAAGTCAACTGGGAAAAATGCTGAATGGACCCAATAAACGGCTGTCCACAGAGTAAGTGATTACTGTAAACATGACGCATGGTTATTTTACGGGATAGATCGACCCATATTAGACCTGTACTCACACAGAGTTGCTGCATGATATCTCTGCGCCAATAAGTAGCAGTGCTTCGGCTGGCTACTTCCACCCAATATAGTCCCAAATCAATATATGCCTAGGAAATTGTCTAGTCTTATTTTGTGTTGCTATTTGTACTTGTTGTGAATACACAGGCCACAAGAAGTAATTAGGTTGTTTTGTTGTTGTTGGCTCACTTTTACTCGCGACATGCTAACGGCAACAAAGGATTCCATTCACTACGCTAAGCTAAGCTAGCAGTGGCTCCGCCGGACTGAGACAATGCATGCACTGAGACAAAAAAATGTGTTTGCCCACCTATCTACATCTAGAGGAGACCGTGACATGCCCTATTTCAACAAACTGTGGTGTATTCCTTTAAGGCAGGTTGCAAAAAAGGACATACATGGGCTAGTGAAGATTTGTGTCAATGAAAACCAGAACAGCAATACCTACATTTGCTACAATTATGAACAGGTAGGAGAGTTGTCTGTAAGTGGCTTCTGCATGTCCTTACAAGGAGATATAATGTTCAGTCCTCTGATATATTGAGGGGGGGGTGATGATTTTTGTGTATAAATACATGCGCTTCTGCGGTAACGCGAGCTCTCCAGCTTCCTTCTCTTTACCCACAGTGTGTCTGACATGTTGAGGGGAAATTTATTGCCTTTGCACTCAAAGAGTGCAGCGGAGAAAAAAATAGCTTTTCTGAGAAGCAGCTGTTAACCAGAGGTTTTATTTCTATCTTGTAAAGGTCACTTGCTTGTTTTTTATATTTCTGCTTGCATTGAAAAATAAATAAAAATCACCTGAGCTCGTTTTGAGCTAGGGAACCAAACTTTTGCAAGCGCCTTGTTTCTTTAGGATTTGATCCGCTATCAGACGGGGAAACAGTAACCCCCACGAGGGGTTGGTGAGAGACTCCTCTTTAACCGTCCGGGCGAGTTGCAGCTCTGCTCAGAGCTGCAGCGTATCACTCCACCCAAGTAGCACTGCTTCCCTTTCTGAGAATATAGTTCCCAGTTTATATACAGTTAGAAGATGGCTGTGTCTCAATTGACGTTATTTGTACACGCTGTGACTATACAAATCACAACATGTAAATAGGAACATGTTACAGTTATTTTGTCACTTACTCGAAGCAGTAGGCTAGTTCAATTCAATTCAATTCAATTTTATTTATAGTATCAAATCATAACAGGAGTTATCTCAATACACTTTACAGATAGAGTAGGTCTAGACCACACACTATAATTTACAAAAAACCCAACAAATCCCCCAAGAGCAAGCACTAGTGCAACAGTGGCGAGAAAAACTCCCTTTTAGGAAGAAACCTCGGACAGGTCTTGGTAGGTGGTGTCTGACGTGCCGTTGGGGTGTATCACAGTATAGATAATGAAACAGTGACTAGAAATAGTGGTTGTAGTAGCGCAGGGAGCAGCACGGCATAGCAGGAAATTTCAGCAAAACCATGGCAACAGCTGGAACCATGATTTTGGTGCCATCCTAATCCCAGGATTTCATCCTGGGTGAAAAAGAAACAGAAAGACCCGGAGTCTTTCTGTTTCTTTTCTGTTTCTAGCTCCGGGGAGCAAGCTCCCAGAGCTAGGTTAGTAACAAGCATTTCTGGGACAGAGAAGCAGGTGGGCCGGGCTAGGCAGATGCTGCAACTCCTCACTCGCTAACTATAAGCTTTATCAAAGAGGAGAGTCTTAAGTTTACTCTTAAATGTGGTGACAGTATCTGCCTCCCGGACCCAGACTGGGAGCTGGTTCCACAGGAGAGGAGCCTGATAGCGAAAGGCTCCGGCTCCTAGTTGGAGCCGGTTACGACACGCACGGAGATGAGAAGGGTATGTATCGACTTGTCTAGCTTATTCACCGTAACCCCGACAGTTAATGTCCCAATAAGTCGGCGTGTTCCATTAACGTAGCAAAATTCTTTTCAAAACTTTTGATCAGCTGTATCTGTAGGTGCTACGTACCAGGTTTCGTGCACATCGGTCGCACGGCCTGAATCATTTGATTCAGATTGATTGAAGAAACATGTGGATGTATGGTTTTCTAATGTGCGATGTGTAATGTGGGAGTTAAAGGCAAAAAAACATTATAGCGCCACCTAGTGGTCCACATGTGTAATATTTGGTAGGTGAAGTCCATGACCCATTGTACATTTACCCTGTAAATTTAAAGTGGCTCACATCAGTGTAAGGGGTGAATCTAGACGTGAGTCTCATAGGCCACGCCCACGTTGACCAATCAGTATCCCACGGTACAGGTGGTCTCAGGAGTGACCCAAGATGGTACCCTCCAAATTTGGTAAAAATCGGATGAGCCGTTCATGAGATATAATCTTTTTGTACTTGTAGCACCCCCTAGCGGCCAATTTTCGTAAAATATATGAGGCGCCTCCACAGAGCCATGGCAAACAAAAATCGAAAGTTTTGCTTTGCGAGATATGGCAAATTTGTTTGTGCGTAATATGCGCAATTTGTATCATATAAAAAAATATTTTTGCAACTTTTTGCAACTGGAGGTGCTACCAGCCAAGTTTGGTACAGATCGGTCACACGGTCTAGGAGGAGTTCGGAAAAGTAGGTTTTTGATAAATCACAACAAAATCGCAACAAAACAGCCCACACGTCTTTAGGCCACTCTAAAGCAGCGGCAATATGCTCAAATGTACCAAAGTAAGCTTCTACCTCTGACTCACGGAAAAGAGACACCAGCGAAATGTCCTTACTCACATTGGGAGAATGTGCGCCAGCAGTGGTAATATTACGGGCAACTCCTAAACCCGCCTGTATTTCCAACTGACGCATCTTTAAACCCGTCTCCGCATCCAACTTCTTCAGCTATAAATAACTCTCTGCGGAGCTGAAAATACCTCTATTTCTCCTCGCTCTCTACCTGAAGGTGAATTAAACGCACCTTTAACCTGGCATCAAGCTTAGACCCCAAAGATGAATCTACAGACATCAGTTAAAACTGCGGCAAAGTGAGCGGCTTTCGTTCGGCTCCCTCATGTCAAACAACCAGAGTAGCATTAATGGGCTGATCTGTCACATAATGTGCACTCACCTCTGGATCACAGGTGCAGACAAAGAGAGAACTCCATGGCTAACGAGACCATCAAACAGAAAAGCCTTTAACTCAGCTTTTCGGAGGGAAACGGACACAGAAATACCGTAATATTCCGCAATCTCACTCAGATCTTTCTTTGTACATTTATCAAACTTACCTAAAGTCGGGTCAGACACAAACATACTTAACTCAAAAGCTACCATCATAACACAAGCACAATCACAAGTTTAATGTTCGATATTACAGTACGCCTAAACAATAGGCCTCCAGCCTGGCCTCATGGAAACAAAACTTCCTCAGAACCTGCCTAACTAACACTGATCCCTGTTTATCTTCTGAAGCCGTGCCGGACTCGAGGCAACTTACAGGCAACACATTAGCGGCTGAAACCCTGAAACGGCAGCCACCTTTGGAGAACACTGTGTCCACCCAGGATTGACTCCAAAAACAAAAAAGGCAAAACAATAAATTAGTGTCGGCTGATTAGGCCCAGCTGGACATTACCCTATCTAGACTGAGGAAGCAGTTTCACCATCACACACAAGCAAAACCACAGAGGCAGCATACAGGGCTGTATAAAAATATCGAACAGAAAGACTTACCATAACAATGAAAACGTGCAATCACAATGTATCATAACTTGAAAACAAAACCTACTGAACCTGACCCTCAAAAGATTACGTCCCTATTGTGTCTATGGGTGTAGGACACAAACAATTTAATAATACACCCGGGGGAAAGACAAAGGAAAGGTGGAAACGTTTCACAGTTAACTTAAAGGATTTATAGTACCACCTACAACTATACAACTAAACACAAAACTACCTTCCAACGGAAGATGATTGTAACTGCCACAATCAACACCACTGGCCACCGGCTATGGTTCTGTGGTTTCTGCGCTCTGGCTCACACTGGCCTCCACTGAAGCCCCCACCCCCCATGTCACTGGCTCTGCACAGCTATTTAACACCTCTCTTGATGGGCGCTGACCTAGAGAGAGCGGCACACAAAAGGAAAACACACAAAACACGGCACGTAACAGCTCTCTTTGTAGCAAACTCAAACATTCCAAGCATCAGCAGTGTAACTTTCAGAATGAACGCTTTGGTTCCCGGGAATAGCCTGTACCCATATAGCTACCTGTAAGCAAATGATGCGTATACTCGAGCATTGGTTGAGCAGGTGAATTTCTCAGGACCTAAGGAACAACAGTGTTGAGTGTGAAGTTGTTTGTCCGAAGCAATCAGCCGCTCAGAACAGGCACATTTTCAACGGGCACTGCACAAGTGAGAATAAACTCATGACAAACTAACTAAATTTGTAGCATCTTTTCTAATGCCAAAAGAATTCAAAAATGTAGCAACATAAAAAGTAAGGATGTTAAGGTTGTGGTTGTGATGGACTTGTGGTGCATCTGAGTTTCACGCCAGAGAGTTTGTAATGATCCTCTACCATGAAACTTGTTTGTATTTAGTTGTAGCTAAATACTAAAGGCTGATCTAAAAATACTGTCATTATGATAATATAACAGGAAAACTTCAGTTCAGTTGTCTGCAAAATGTTTTAGGTGGCACCCTAAATGGTCTACGGGTTAAGGGGCTGACCATGAACCACAAAGTCCTCGGCCTTCATTTCCTGGCATCGCTTTCTGTAAAAACAATCTATTAGCTTTAGGAAGAGTGACCTTAGGTCAATACTATGAAGATAGTCATACCAACCCATATATTCACTCAGGTGGTAAGATTCAGATTTATCTATGGTTAACAATGTTTTGACATAACTCCTAGGAAGTAATCATTTTAAAATCACAGCCCAACATTCAGTCTTACTGCTACCTTCTGACGTGATGTGCAGAGGAATAAAAGGGTGTTTATGTTTCTGATGGACACATAAAACCCAAAGGAAAATTATTAAAAGCAAACACACTCTCCTCGACAAGTCAGAGCCTCATCAGCGCTCTGACGAGAAGACAAGAGAGTGGAACAGGAAGCTTTAGGCTTTCCACAAGAACCTTTATAGTGTTGTCATCAATAGACATTACCTTTATTTCTTTTGTTTTTATGTTTGATGAAATCTTTATTGCTCTGAGACCTCTGTTCATTAAGTGTCAGTTGTGTGTTCTACTGCAGGTAATACTGTGTGATTTATTTAATTTAGTTAAGAATTACCTCAACAACGCACTATATATGATCATGCTGCATTCTGTCTCTACTATTATATGGACTAATGGACTACCATGATCATTTTGCATTCTGTGTTTTATGTCTTTTTTAAGCACTGCTATGAACAAAAAGCACTTTAAATGATCGCATTACTGGTGCTACTGCATTTCGTTGTACTGGTTGTCCTTACCTGTGCAATGACAATAAAGTTGAATCTAATCTAATTTAATCTAATTATAAAGACAGACAAATGGCAGAGGCCAAGAACTCTTTTATTTTACAACTTTTAAACTGAAGTTTATTGTAACGTATTGTTATACTGTAAGTCTAAAAATATTGTCACTATCTCTGATGCCTGTAAAGTTACCTGTGGGGAGGCTTTTGATGAACTTGTCTTTTACAGAACTGCACTGTTTTGGATGGAGAACGTAACCATGGTAACTCCTCTCACACAGCCTATTGTGTTTGAGCTGGAGGGCTTCTATGTACCACCAGGCTACGGCGCCTTCTTCTTCTTCCTGGCTCTGCTTAACTACATGGTCATGCTGGTGGGGAATTGTGTGGTGCTGTGCGTCATTGTCATTGACAAGAACCTGCACAGACCCATGTTCGTAATGGTTTGTAACCTGGCAGTCTGTGATCTTTTGGGGGCCACAGCGGTGCTGCCTCGCCTCATGATACACTTCTTGACGGGCCAGAAGAAAATCGCCTACATCCCAGCCATCGCCCAGGCCTTCTCTGTGCACACGTACGGCGTCGCAGCGCAGACTCTTCTGGGTGTGATGGCCTATGACAGGTAATGAAACTGCACATCCAGAGAGTTGGTCACAGCTTCAAGTCTTTTTCTTTCATGTTTAAATGGTACAGATTGACTCATATCTAAAAAACATATATAGTGTTTCAAAGTTCTCATTTTACAGATTTCTGCTGTTAACTGTTATGTCAGGCTGATGTTCTTTGGTTCTGTTGTTTTGTTACTAGGGCTAATTTCTTTTTTATTAATGGGTAATACAACCTTCTGCATGTCACCCCCTTGCTCTCCTACGTTTCCAGGCTGTATCTTGGGATAAGAAAGGTCTTAGTTTCTTTAAAAAGTTCCCTTCTAGACTCTTTGAAATACTTTCATTCATAATTAGAATCTTTTGTACTAAATAATGCCATAATTTTTATTAACCTTTACACAAAATTCACAACATAGTAGATTTGCCATGTAAAATCATTCTCCAGCAGCCGGGCCAACTTTTTGTGGACTTGACTGCAGCTAACCATATGAATTATCTGTATCTGTACTCGGACTGTGCGGGGCCTAACCAGGAAAGTGGAAGTGGGCCGGTTTGTCTTGAAATGGGCGGGGCTTTAACTGGTATGTTATTTTAAGCACGCACTTGAAATGGGTTGATCAGAAATTGTTATATTTATTGCTGATTAGAAAACTATTTACATGACAGCATCAGCATTGAGCTTCAGATCAATGGTTTTGATCACAATAACAAACTATATACAGAACAAGTTCAGCAACAATGAATACAACACATGCGGTTGCAATTATGAAGTAAAATGTAATGAACAAGAGTTTTCATACTCAACATAACTTTCTTTTTTTAACTTTTAATTATTATTTTTTGGTTCTTTTTTATTTTTTTTTTATTTCCACACCAGGTATATGTGTGTGTGTGTGTGTGTGTGTGTGTGTGTGTGTGTGTGTGTGTGTGTGTGTGTGTGTGTGTGTGTGTGTGTGTGTGTGTGTGTGAGTGAGTGAGTAAGAGAGATACAGAGAGAGAGAAAGAGAGAAAGGGGGGAGGGAGGGACTGTGCTACAGATCAAATAGTCCGACGCTGTTTTTCAGATCTGCGTTGACTTATAAAATACAGCAAGAAAGTGTCAGACACTCAGTGCGTGAAGTAAAAAAAAAAACTGGTTAGAGCCAGCTGACGGTTTAAAATTCTACCAAGCACCTCGTCTACAAACCAGAGCTCTACTGGTTAATAAGTAAGTACATTACATTTAGCTGACGCTTTTATCCAAAGCGACTTACAATTGCTATATGTCAGAGGTTGGAGCCTCTGGAGCAAGTAGGGGTTAAGTGTCTTGCTCAGACAGGGACACATTGGTTGATGTATCGCAGTCGGAATCGAACCCAGGTCTCCCACACCAAAGGCACTTGTCATATCCACTGCACCATCACCACCGAAGTAAAAAGCAACCTGAAGCTGAAGAGACCCCAAACGTTAACGGAAAAGACCCGCGAACCTGAGTGACTGAGGGAGAGACAGAGAGAGGAGAGCTGTTCTCCTCTGTGTTCTGTGAGTGAGTGAGCAGAGCGTGTGGAGGGGAGGGGCGCTGTGACTTCTAGCCTATCACAGGACGCAGACACAGTCAGCTACCCAATGAGGATTTTTATTCAATCCGAGCACAGATATTGACTCGTATTACTCGTATAATACTCGTACTCGGCAAAAGTGCTTTATCCGTACCGGATACTCGTTTCAGCCGAGTATCCGGCTCAACTCTAATAATTGGGTTTCTGTGTTTGTATGTGAGCAAAGCTTAATGTAGAATCAGATGCAAACATATTGAGATGCTAAGATCTTGTAAAAATATATCTTTAACTGGAATAAAGCTAAGGATGGTTTTACATATTTAACAGTGCTCTCCCTCTGCAGGTATATTGCTGTGTGTGAACCACTCAGGTATCACACCATCATGACATCGGCTCGGCTGCACTCCTGCTGCGCCCTGGCCTGGTTGGTTGCTCTGCTGTTTATTGCTGTGCTCTTTGCCTGGCACGTGGATACCCCGCTGTGTGGCAATACCATCCAACACATCTACTGCAGCAACCGTGGTATCCTAGGCCTGGCCTGCAGTCCCACCCCTATAAACAACATTTATGGTCAGTGCATTTGTTTATGATGAAGCACATTTCCAGGATAAGCCTGACAAGCCAAACATTTGCTGGATGTCTGACTTGCCAGGCTTATCCTGGCAATGTGCTTTGCCTCTCCCTTGCTACTATCTCTGTGTCAAAATCCCTTTGCAAGGGTAAACAAGAACAACCTCCAAGCTAACATGCTAACGTTAAATGCTAAAAATGTCAAGTTTTGATGAAAATTTGAATTATGCAAGAAGGCAGGCCTGCTTAGTTCTTTCGGTGAATGATTGTAAAGAGTTACAAAAACTATGTTTACGACATTTACTATCCAACTTGGATGTTTTTATGAAAAGTCCCTAACTGAGACTAACCGAGACAATTGTGATTGGCTTAAAGAAATGCAACGTCTGGCAATGTGAGACTAAAATAAAACAACAGACATACAGTATGTTGTTGAACATTGTCCCTTATCCACAGCCCTTATCAGCAGGGGTTCAGCATATTCAGCACTGAAGGGCAAAATGTGATAGATTTATGATAGACTAGGTGGAAGGTTTAAATGATACCTAATTATGGTTTAAATGATTCCTTATGTTTCTCTAGGTCTCTCCATGTCCTGGTTTCTGAGTACAAGCATCTTCCTCGTCATTGCTTTTTCCTACTTTAGAATCCTGCATGTTTCTGTAAAACGAGGCAGAGCTGACAGCACCATCCGAAGTAAGGCCTTTCAGACGTGTGCATCGCACCTTGTTGTGTATGTGCTCTACGAAATATCTTCACTGGTTGTAATTCTGAGTCAAAGGTTCCCTTCCATCTCACAAAATATCAAGAAGTTCTTCAGCATCATTTTCACCATCATCCCACCAGTCATTAACCCCATTATCTATGGATTGGTCAGTAAAGAATTACGTGCAAGCATCATCAAGCATTTAACCTATATCCAAGTCAGAAAATGAGAGGGGGTTAATGTCTTTAGGCTTTAGGTCATTGTATTCTGTAACTGTAGAACACTTTTAAAATCAGTTTCACCTGCTTGTAAAGTTTTCAATAACAGTGTACATCTCAGTATTAAAGATTATTTAGGTTTGCGGCATACTATTAATAATAATTGTTATTTCTCAGTCTAATAACTCCACAACCTATTAGCTCTTGTCAATAACTATGTTTACATGCACATAATATTCCGTTTTTTGCCCTTATTCTGAAAAAAGATGATATTCCGACTAAGCTGTTTACATTGCTGATGAAAGTGAATATTCCACAAATATTCCCGTCCACATGTAGCTGTGCAAAATACACTGGTGGTGGACCCTGCGAACACAGCCTCCCTCTTTTATTCGGTTACATGCTGCCAGTCTGACATGCCGCCACTCCGACATGCTTCTATTCAGACATGCCGCTATTCTGTCATGCTGCTATTCCGACATGCTGCTTTTTTCAAGTCAGTTTATCTCCGCGGTTCCTGTATCAAATTCCAACATCGTTCCGTTCCTCTCGCGTTTCATGGAACCTTAAGCCCACCCACGACCATTGTCGGAGTGGAGGGACGTTTGAAAACAATGGCAGTGCCGCCACTCCGACAATTAGACGTCAATGTCGGAGTGGGGGTATGTCGGCATGGATGGCGGAACCCCTTTTATTCCTTCAACTACCTTCTGAAAAGATCGGCATTGCGATATTTGTGCATATCCAAAAACCTGTTGATATCCAAGTCTTTCATAAAGGTTAAAAGTAGGTGTGTTTGTGTGTTGGGCATGCATCTCTACCGCAGCCCTGCAAACTGTTGGCTGGTTGGTTTGTGTACAGAAACCATAGCAACGCACAGAGCTGACCATAAGTCGTAAACAGGCTAGAGGCCTTAAACTGCGGTAAAAATCCCGATTGAGACGCATATTCGGAATGTGCTGTATACATGTCCAAAGAATGTCTCTAAAACCCGGAAAATACCGGAATATCCCATGTCTTAATTGAAAAATGCTTAATTCGGAAAAAGGTCTTATCCAACCTGAGTATGCTGTTCACGTATGCTCTATTACTTCAAACCTCTAATATTAACTGTTGATTTGTGTATATCAATTCAATTCAATTTTATTTATAGTATCAAATCATAACAAGAGTAATCTTGAGACACTTTACAAATAGTCTAGACCACACTATAATTTACAAAGAACCAACAATTCTAGATTATTCTCAAGAGCAAGCATTTAGTGCGACAGTGGCAAGGAAAAACTCCCTTTTAGGAAGAAAGATCATTGATTATATGGTAGATGAATCTAACGACTATGAAGAGAAGCAGAGAAAAGAAGGGGTGTACACCCTCCCCTGCTGGTCTAGGCAAACGCTGCAACTCCTCACTCCCTAACTATAAGCTTTATCGAAGAGGAGAGTTTTAGGTTTACTCATAAATGTGGTGATGGTGTCTGCCCCCCGGACCCAGACTAGGAGCTGGTTCCACAGGAGAGGAGCCTGATAGCTGAAGGCTCTGGCTCCCATTCTACTCTAGGAACCCCAAGTAACTCTGCATTCTGGGAGCGCAATGCTCTAGTGGGACAATAAGGTACTATGAGCTCTTCAAGATATGATGGCTCTTGACCGTTTAGAGCTTTGTAGGTCAGGAGAAGGACTTTATATTCAATCCTGAATTTTACAGGGAGCCAATGCAGAGAAGCTAATACAGGAGAGATATGATCTCTTTTCTAAGTTCTTGTCAGAACACGCGCTGCAGCGTTCTGGATCAGAGGGAAAGTCTTAAGAGTTTTATTTGAGCATCATGATAATAAGGAATTACAATAGTCCAGCCTGGAAGTAACAAATGCATGGACTAGTTTTTCAGCATCGTTCTGAGACAGGATGTTCCTAATTTTGGCAATGTTACGAAGATGAAAAAAAGGCTGTTCTTGGGGTTTGTTTTAAGTGGGCGTTAAAGGATATATCCTGATCAAAAATAACTCCTAGATTTCTGACAGTAGTGCTGGAGGCCAGGGCAATACCATCCAGAGTAACTATATCTTTGGCTAATGAGGTTCAGAGATGTTTAGGGCCCAGCACAATCACCTCAGTTTTGTCTGAGTTTAATATCAGAAAATTGTAGGTCATCCATGCTTTTATATCTTTGATGCATGCTTGGAGTTTAGTTAACTGACTGGTTTCGTCTGGCTTAATTGATAGGTATAGTTGGGTGTCATCCGCATATCAATGAAAGTTAATTGAATGTTTCCTAATAATATTGCCTAGGGGAAGCATATATAAGGAGAATAGAATTGGTTCAAACACTGAGCCTTGTGGAATGCCATGGCTAACTTTAGATTTATCGTAGATTTATCGTTAACATTAACAAATTGAGATTGATCAGATAAATAGGACTTAAACCAGCTTAGTGCGATTCCTTTAATGCCAGTTAAGTGTCCCAGTCTCTGTAACAGGATGGTATGGTCAATACTGTCGAATGCAGCACTAAGATCTAGTAAGACAAGTACGGAGACAAGTCCTTTGTACGAAGCAGTTAGAAGGTTGTTAGTAATTTTCACCAGTGCCGTCTCTGTGCTATGATGCTTTCTAAATCCTGACTGAAAGTCCTCAAATAAACTATTGCTATGTAGAAAATCACATAACTGATTGGCGACTACCTTCTCAAGGATTTTGGAGAGGAAGGGAAGATTAGACATAGGTCTATAGTTGGCTAAGACCTCAGGATCGAGGGTGGGTTTTTTCAGAAGAGGTTTTATCACAGCTACTTTAAATGACTGTGGTACATAACCTGTTAATAAAGACATATTAATCATATCTAGTAATGAAGTGTTAACCACGGGTAATGCTTCATTAAGTAGCCTCGTTGGGATGGGGTCTAAGAGACAGGTGGATGGCTTAGCTGAAGAGACCTTTAACATTAATTGTTGAAGGTTTATAGGGTAAAAGCAGTCTAAGTATATGTCAGGTCTAGTCATTCCTTCTAGCAGTCCTGCGTTTGAAGGTGAACTGTTAGAAGTTGAGGGCAAAAGGTGATGAATTTTATCTCTAATTGTTATAATTTTATCATGAAAGAAGCTCATGAAGTCGTCACTACTCAGAGCTATAGGAATAGATGGCTCAGTAGAGCTGTGACTGTCTGTCAGCCTGGCTACAGTGCTGAAAATATTTTCTTCTATTAGTGATGAGTAATAGTCTGATCTGGCATTTCTGAGGGCCTTCCTATAGGTTTTCAAACTTACTTGCCAATCTAAACGAGATTCTTCCAGTTTGGTGGGAAGCCATTTACTTTCAAGTTTTCGTGAGATTTATTTTAATTTGCAAGTTTGTGAGTTATACCAAGGTGCTTCTTTTTGAGGGGGGCAACAGAGTCTAAAGTCGTCCGTAGGCTGGCCGTAGCACTGTCTACAAAATTATCAATTTGGGAGGGACTGAAGTTAACATAAAGGTCGGCTGTTATATTAAGGTACGACATTGAGTTAAATGCTGTTGGAATATCTTCCTTAAATTTTGCTATAGCACTGTCAGATAGGCATCTAGTGTAGAAGCTTTCATTTAATTTTGTATAGTCGGGTAGTAAGAATTCGAAAGTTATTAAGAAATGAACTGATAATAAAGGATTCTGCGGGAATACTATTAAATCTTCAATTTCGATGCCGTATGCCAGCACGAGGTCGAGGGTGTGGTTAAAACAGTGAGTGGCCTTATGCACACTCTGACTGAAACCAATTGAATCTAGTAGTGAGTTGAAAGCAATACTAAGGCTGTTGTTGTCAATATCCACATGGATATTAAAATCATCTACAATAAGTACTTTGTCTGATTTTAGGACTACACGATACAAACTCTGAGAATTCAGATAAAAATTCTGAATACGGACCTGGAGCTCGGTAAACAACAACAAATATAATTGGCTGTACTGTTTTCCATGTTGGATGTTGAAGATTAAGAACAAGGCTTTCGAACAAGTTATAATTTAGTTTAGGTTTAGGATTAATTAACAGGCTTGAATCAAATATGGCTGCAACTCCCCCTCCTCGGCCTGAGCCTCTAGGAATTTGAGTATTATTATGACTGGGAGGAGTGGCTTCATTTAAACTAACATATTCTTCATTGCACAGCCAGGTTTCGGTAAGACAGAATAGATGAATTTGATTATCTGATATCAATTTGTTTACTAGTACTGCTTTAGAAGACAGAGATCTAATATTTAACAGTCCACATCTAATTTTCCTATTCTGTTCTATCATTGCAGTGGTTGTTTTAATTATTATTAGGTTGTTAAGTGTAGCTCCTCTTTTATTAATCTTTGATTTAACCAATCTGAGTCGGGGGACAGACACCGTGGTTATTAGACTATGAGAGGGCAACTGCTCTAACGGAGGTACAGAGGAGCGAGTAGCACTGCACCTCTGATTACTAATATCAAACTTGGGTTGTCATGGTTTATGACCGTAAATAGACTTGGTTTATATGAGAGCGGCTCCGTCCCAAGTGGGATGAATGCCGTCCCTCTTAATCAGACTAGGCTTTCCCCAGAACGCCCCCCAGTTATCTATGTAGCCCTCATCATTAGCTGGGCACCACCCTGACAACCAGCGGTGGAAGGATGACATGCGGCTGTACATGTCATCGCTGATCAGGTTTGGCAGGGGTCCAGAGAAGACTACTGAGTCCGACATAGTCTTTGCATATGCACAAAGTGACTCAACATTAATTTTAGTGATCTCCAATTTACATAATCGGGTATCATTACCACCTACGTGGAGTATGATCTGACTGTATTTACGGTTATTTTTAGCCAGCAGCTTTAGATGGGATTCTATATCAGCCACTCTGGCCCCGGGGACGCACATGACCGCATTTGCTTTTCTTGGATCCGCCAACCTCACGTTTTGCAGTATAGAGCTGCCAATAACCAGAGCTGGCTTCTCAGCAGGTGTATCACTGAGTGGGGAGAAACTGTTAAAAAGGTGCAGATGCTCTGGTATAGAGCAACCGCCATCATATGCATTCCCCGGTTTAGAGCTAGCGCTACACCTCTTTCGAACAGTCACCCACTCGCCTGGCTGCACGGGTCTGCCAGGGGACTGCTAACAGAAGCTACAGTATGTTGGCCCGCACCAGCTACGCTAAGCTGGCTAGCTATGGAAGCATACGATTTTGATTCCATGGTGCGGAGCCGTGCCTCAAACTCACTAAGCCTCGCCTCCAGAGCAACGAATAAACTATATTTATTACATGTATCTTTATCACTAAAGGAGGCAGAGGACTAAACATTTGACACATAGTGCAAGAGAGAGCAGGAGAGGGAGAGGACTTACCCATTGCTAATGGCTAAGCTAAAGTAGCTAACAGCGTTTTAACAATTGTGAGATCAGCAAGGAAGTCGCTGTAAGAGAAGAGAACTATAGTGCTTGAGTATAACTGGTGTAGTTTAAATGCAAACCAGGCAAATATCCGCTAAATTAGACAATAAAGCAGAGTTGAGTAACATTCCTTGCACTATTGGACTTATTTGCACTACCACCATGACACACACTCTCATAGAACCCCTTGCCATGCAGACTGAGGGGCCATCCACACGGAGACGCTTTTTGATGGAAACGCACGTTTTGCATCGTTTGGGCTGATCTTCCAAACCTGAAAACGCACCTTTTGGAGACCTGGTCCCAGGGTGAAAAAAATTGAAAACGGCTCCCTTTCGGCTTCATTTGGATGGTGAAACCGCATATGTGCGTATCGATGACGTCATCGCCACACCCCTCGACCTCATAGCCTGCTGCCTAGTGTTGAAAGTTATTAAAGTCTAGCAAAGCCCGTCTACTTATTAGAAATTCTTTGAGTCTAGTCATGTTATGAACGGACGGACTGAAGACTATGCTCTTCTTCTCCGTTTTTGGCTACTTTCATAGTCATTTACAAATTGATTCGTTTGGACGCAACCATTCTTGAAACGAATCCAGGGAAGACGGGTAAAAAAAAGATTGTTTTGGTACGTGTGGATGTGGCGTGAATCACAGGGTCAGTCCCTGCCCTGTCACTGCAAGCGTCTCATTCTTATACATCCCTTAGTACATTCATGTGGATTTATTTAGTATTTTCTCTGTTATTGTCCATATTATTCATGTGGATTTCTTTGTTTTTTGTTATTCTATCATCCTGTTTATGATGTATGTGTATGTTGTGTGTGATGTCTGTAAGCTACTGGGACCTTGAATTTTCCCTTGGGGATCTATACAGTATCTATCTATCTATCTATCTATCTATCTATCTATCTATCTATCTATCTATCTATCTATCTATCTATCTATCTACATGACCTGCATCAACTTCGGAATATTGCCATATCTTGAATAATACTGGAATGTTTTCCTCCATCGAGGCCATCCAGGGCAAGCGATGCTTGCGTAAGGCACACAGCATCATTAAAGACTTTACTCACCCCAACCACAGACTGTTCACCCCACTCCCTTCTTGAGTACTTTAAATAAAACCTGTTAATTCACACTCTTGGCTCTGCATCTGTCTGCATTGGGGTTCTAACAGACCTGACTATAACAATTGACAAATCTGTGATAGTCCCCACCCAGACTGCAAGAAACCTGGGTGTGACACTTGACGACCAACTCTCCTTCACTGCCAACATTACTGCAACTACCCGATTGTGTATATACATGCTGCATAACATCAAAAGGATATGTCCCCTTCTAACGCAGAAGGCGGCTCAGATTCTGGTTCAGGCTCTAATCATCTCACGTCTAGACTTCAATCAGGAGAGACTTCGTTGCAGATATGCAAACATTTATTTGTAAATACAAATGCAAGTAAAAAGGTGTACATCAACTTTTGGAGATTAGACTCCATCGACAAAGGAATATACACATATATTTTAGAGGTTTAGAAAAAACCCAGCATATCCCCGATGAAGTCTAGACACTGGTGATGGCGACTAAAACCCAAAGACCGGATGAAAACCAAAAGGGGGGGTCGGTCAGCCGGAAGAAGTCTGAGAACCCCGTGGTTGAAGATGCCTGGAGGTGGAAGCGGAGGAGGCGGGTCGCGCTCTCTGACAGAAGCAGGGGAGAGAGCAGATTTAAAACATGGTTGTTGTGCTGTGATTGGCTTGAACATACGTGCCCGATTCTGATTGGTTTACACGACGTAGCTACTCACCAAACAGCTGATCAGTCTGATCAGCTGTTATGAGAGAGTGAAACATTAATAACGTCTCCCTGCCTGAATTTATGCTGAGCTTTTTTTCAATTTCAATCAGGAGAGACTTCGTTGCAGATATGCAAACATTTATTTGTAAATACAAATGCAAGTAAAAAGGTGTACATCAACTTTTGGAGATTAGACTCCATCGATAAAGGAATATACATATGTATTTTAGAGGTTTAGAAAAAACCCAGCATATCCCCCAAAACTTGAAAATAATTTAGTAATTGAATGACTTGAAAATACGTACCTTATAGCAGAGAAATCTGCATAGTGATGACACAAAACAGGAATGTAGTAAATATGCAGGTGATAAATTAGAATAATTAAATAAATAAAAGTCAACCACAAACTTGATAATGCATCATGCCCCCGAAGGCACATGATAAAATAAAAATTAGGCAATTAGGCTGGTGGCAAAATATGCAAAGCTGATAGATCTCGGCGATACAGGCCAACACCCAACTTTGGCAATACAGGCTGTCAGCAAAACAAAACCTCAACAATTCAGGCCGGTAGCAAAACAAAACCTTGGCAATTCAGGCCAGTAGCAACACACAATTTAGGCAATCCAGGCCGTACCAGCCACAGAACGTCTGCATCATCCAAGTAGCCTATAAAATAAAAGCAAAATAAAGGCAAAATAAATCTCGGCGATTCAGGCCAATCGGTGCTGCCTACACCGTGTTATCCCCCTACTCGCTTTAGCACCTAACAGGCGTACACAGGGCAAGTTTTAAACGTGTTTTTAGCCTCTAAACATGCTCGAAATATCATTACTCGGTCTTAGCCATGTGCAGTTATTCCTTACGAGCGAACACAGCAAAGTTGACTGCAGTAGATGTGACAGAAAGGCATACAAGTTGTGTTAATCCATACCTCTGTTGAATTCCTGTTTAATTGGGAAGTCCACACTAATCGAGTGCCGATCTCATACAATCCAATAGTCCAAAATGTTTTTTTTTCCACAAAAAAACAATTTGCCGTGGTTAAGTCCTTAATAATGACTGCAGCAACATGCTGTAACCTGACACCACTGCTCACTCAGCAGACCAGAGCGATCGTCTGCAGGTCAAAAGTTCAACAACTATCGCGCATGTGCAAAGGTTACCTAGCAACGGCGGAGGCTCACAGACTCAGCTCAGAGAGAGAGAAGACGGAGCTTTGGGATAATAATGTGTCAGTGTATAATATCAGCTCAGATGGATAGTTCATCCCAATACGATGCGGAACACACAGAGGAGTTTTTAGAGTTTGATGGTCGGGGTTATCTTTTCGAACCTGAATATACAGACGAAGAGTTATTGGCACAAGAAGTTGCCGAGAGAAGGGCAGAAACAGAGGAGCAGGACGCTGCTGCTTCAAGGCTACGACGTGCGGGGACATGGTGGTATAAGAACAATTATACCACCACCAGTTATATGCATGCGTACCACACATCATGGTTTAAGAGATCTCTGGTTATTGATGATGTCCTTGACATCAGGGCTTGTTTACTAGCTTGTTAGCTTGTTTGTTAGCTTGTTAGCTTGCTTGCTTGTTAGCTAGCTTGTTAGCTTGTTTGCTTGTTAGCTTTGCTTGTTAGCTTGTTAGCTTGCTTGCTAGCTTGTTTGCTTGTTAGCTTTGCTTGTTAGCTTGTTAGCTGGTTAGCCTTGCTTGTTTGCTTGTTAGCTTTGCTTGTATGCTTGTTAGCTTGTTTGCTGGTCAGCGTGTTAGCTTTGCTTGTTTGCTTGTTAGCTTTGCTTGTTAGCTTGTTAGCTTTGCTTGTTTAGCTTGTTAGCTATGATTGTTAGCTTGTTAGCTTGGCTTGTTTAGCTTGTTAGCTTGTTAATATACAGTCCTTACCTTGGCACATACCGTAGTCAGGTTTGCTGGCTTAGTTTACCACGGCACGCATACGGGTGGCTGCCCTTGACCCTCGCAAGCGTATATAACTAAGGTTAAGGGATCTATGGTTTGTGAGGATGTCAATTGACGTCAGACGAAAATATGATCAGGCCTCTGCCTGATCATCATTTAATCGTTCCTCTTTTGCTCCAAAAACAAGCACCTCAGTTTTTTCTTCATTTAATTTAATAAAGTTCTGGCACATCCAGTCGTTAATTTGTTCAATGCACTTAGTCAGTGTTTGTATAGGACTATAGTCTCCTGGTGATAAGGTTATGTAAATGTGTGTGTCGTCCGCATAACTGTGGTAACTTATTTTGTTGTTTTCCATAATCTGAGCCAGTGGAAGCATGTAGATGTTAAACAGAAGAGGCCCCAGAATGGAGCCTTGGGGAACTCCGCACGTCATAATTGTATGTTCAGATGTATAATTACCTATAGATACAAAGTAGTCCCTATTCTTTAAATAGGATTTAAACCAGTTTAGGACTGAGCCAGAAAGGCCAACCCAGTTTTCTAATCGGTGTAGTAATATGTCATGGTGCAGCACTGAGATCAAGTAATACTAAGACTGCAGTTTTGCCACTATCTGTGTTTAAGTGGATATCATTAAATACTTTAACAAGAGCTGTCTCAGTGCTGTGGTGTGGTCGAAAACCCGACTGGAAGGCATCAAAACCATTGTTTAGTGACAAGAAAAGGTTGAGTTGTTGAAAAACCGCTTTTTCAATGATTTTACTTAAGAATGGAAGGTTAGATATCGGCCTATAGTTGCTCAGTAGTGCCGTGTCTAGATTGTTCATTTTTAAAAGTGGCTTGATGACTGCAGTTTTCAGGGCCTTTGGGAAGATACCTGAGTGTAGAGACATGTTTACAATCTGTAAAAGATCAGAAGACATACAATTTGAAACATTTTTGAAAAGGCCTGTTGGTAGAATATCAAGGCAACAGGAGGAGGTTTTCAGATGTTGTATAATGTCCTCCAGGTTTTAATGGTTGATCATATGAAATTGTGTGATATTGGAATTTGTTTTGTCTGGACAGTGTGGCAACACATATCCCTTATTTGATATGGAGGCACTGACAGTTAGTCTAATTTTCAGAATTTTGTCTTCGAAAAAGGAGGCAAAATCATTACAGGCCTTGGTAGATAAAAGTTCAGATGCTACTGGTACTGGAGGGTTTGTTAACCTATCAACAGTAGCAAACAGAGCACGTGAATTATTATTGTTTCTGGCGATAATGTCAGAGAAGAAGGACCGCCTAGCATTCCTCAGTTCCAAATTATAAATGTGAAGTCTGTCTTTATAGGTGTTATAGTGGACCTGGAGATTAGTTTTTCGCCACCTGCGTTCAGCTTTTCGACACTGTTTTTTCTGTTCTTACCCGTATGACATTTCTCCATGGAGATCTTTTCTTACTAGAGACAGCTTTGACCTTAGTGGGAGCAATGGCATCAATAACATTTGTAATTTTAAAATTGAAATTATCTACAAGCTCATTGACTGAGACCCCAGTGAGGGCGGGTGTGGAGGAGAAAAGCTGAATGAATGTTTCACTGGTGTTTTCAGTGATATACAGTTTTCTGATTACCTTAGTTTTGACACTTTTGGGCACCGAGATAGTGCCGTTAAAGAAAACACATGAATGATCAGAGAGAGCAACGTCAGTCACCACAACCTTGGAAATGTTCGAACCCTTGGAGATAATCAAGTCCAGAGTGTGCCCCTTATTGTGCGTGGGTTCCATCACATGCTGAGTCAGTCCATAGTTCTCAAAAAAACAACACAGTTCTTTGGTCCCTCTATCCTGCAGGTTGTCCACATGAATGTTAAAATCACCAGCAATAATTACACAGTCAAAGTTAATACAGATTATAGACAACAGTTCAGTAAAGTCATCGAAGAAAGCTGCACAGTATTTCGGTGGTCTGTAGATATTTAGAAATATAGCTAGAGGGGAGGACTTCAGCTGAAGAGTCACATATTCAAAAGAAGCAAAATTCCCATAAGATATTTGAGTACAATGGAATGAGTCATTATACAAAATGGCTACTCCACCTCCTTTCTTATTCACTCTATGCTCACTCATAAAACTGAAGTTAGGGGGAGCTGACTCAATGAGAACAGCACCACTGTTATTATGGTCCAACCAGGTTTCAGTTAACATAAAATCAAGATTGTGCTTAATAATAAAATCATTGATTAAAAATGAAATGAAAATTTTTTTTGGTATAGGCGTTGGCTGACGAGGAATGAATGCTAAATTTGCGAGGTTTGCTGATAAGTGCTTGTTCTTACTTAGCGGATTTATCGTTCTTTTTCCATTACCTATCACAACATAAATTGAAGAAGGATTTAATACACAGGGCTTGTCCTGAAAAGAGTCATGAGTGCCACTAGGCGTGCAGCCTGGACCCGGCACATATCAGACAAAGCTTGCTGCATTTTGTACACAAGTATATTTATCAGTCTGGGGAGGAGGAGTTAGCTGCCGTCCTTGGGTGGGCAGTGGTGCCTGTCGTTTAACTTTTGGCTGGGGGCCAATGATGGGAGAAGGAAGGGGGGTAAGTTTGATTCCAGCATCTACTTTTGGCTGGGGGCGAATGATGGGAGAAGGAAGGGGGATAAATTTGGTTCCATCAACTACCAGTTGCTTCATCTGGTCAGTGAACTCCAACATGGGGCAGGGGGAAGGAGGGGAAAAGGTGAGTAGAGAGAGCGATGCACTCCTCTTCTGACTGGCGGTAGAGGTCCACTGATAAACACCTTCGCATTTAGGGAGCTGACTGTTTTCAGTAGATCCATGAAGTCCTTTTTCAGCACTTCAGACTGTTGCTTTACAACATCATGTGACCCTATATGCAGTATAATGTTATTCACAGTTGGGTGTGCTGCCACAATATCCGGGATTCTGTTGGCCAAGCCAGACACCATTTCTTTGGGAAAACAGAGTATTTTGGTGTTTTTTCTGCTTTTTACATCTTTTACAGCAGAGTCACCTACAATCAGAGTTTGAGGCCCAGTTGTTAGCTTTCCCTGTATGGAGCTAGAAGAGTCTCAAAGCACAAAAGATTCACAAATGCACATAAAACTCACAAATGCACACAAGATTCAGAAATGCAAACAACATTTACAAATGCACACAAGATTCAGAAATGGACAGGACAAGATTCAGAAATGTATTTCTGATGCACACACAAATATACCCTGATTTACAAACTTCTTGCGGCCTGCATTTTTTTAAACAGGGAATGATCTGCAACCAATCAGATATCTCCCTTGTTTTAGCCAATCACAAGAACGCACCCCACGTGGGGGATTGTTTACTTATAAGCCAATCACATGAACGCGATCACACAGATGCACCACCATAGCGGAAAGGGCGGAGCTAACAAAAAGTGAAAAACTTTGGATAATGGCGGCCCTATACGCGACAGCGAAACCCACGGAATATTACAAATGTAAATTAAATATAAGTCTTTTTGCTATATTTGTATAACATAAGCCACCTGTTTATGTATGTTTGGTTAATTTTGCATTCTGTGATGATTTATGTACTGCAATTTATAACGTTTATTTGTACCGTAATTTGATGTGCTATCAGCTTTAGCTAACCTTAGCTAGCTAACAGCGGCACAGTTTAACCAAAGAGTATAGAAGTTACCGGTACTCTTTGGTTTAACCACTGGCTAATAAGTGATAACCTAGCTAACGTTACGTGTTGTGGTATACTGTTGTTTATTGTAGACGATTTTAGCGTTAGATGTGTGATGTTGTAAATATACATTAAGCTGCGAGCGTTAGCTGTAATGTTACAGTACGTTAATGTATGCTATGTTATAACGTATTAACAGCGCTGTTTCTGTCCTGATCTGACTTATATAATCGTTAGGGACACGGACGTGGCAGCCGTCAATGCTGCCAACTTGAGGGAAGTCCTCCTCTGCTGGAAGGCGAACGGCCTGGGGGAGGAGAGAGAGGATTTCCCTGCTGGTCTTGTGGACAGCACGGTGCACAGTGGCCCGGGGCATAGCAAAGGCTCTTGCTAAACCACGATAAGAGGTACCGCTGGCTAGCCAAAAGAGGAAGACAAGGGCCTCGATGACGGGTCCCCAGCCGTGGTCACACGCCGTGCCGAGGATGTACCGTTACAGGATCCCCAGGAGAGTCTGAAGTCCACCCTCATATCACTTTCCCCATCAAAGTACAGGCCCAGCAATGGCACCGTCTTTTAAAATGAAATGTTATTGAATGTATTTAATGGTATGTGTTATCTTTAGTGTTGCATGACTGTAGAAAGCATACATGAAATGAAAAATGAATTGAAAAATATGATCTATTTAAATATCTTTTGGGTTGCCTCTGCTTTCACTGTTGTATTGTCACTTTAATTAATAGCTATTGCAATAAGCACCCTTATATAAACATATACTATGACTAGAGAAAAAGAATCGCTGGTGCAGCACTTATTTCATAGTTTTTTTTTATTTTTTAAGGTGCATAACAATGACTAACGTTTCGATGTAAAGTTACATCTTCATCAGAGTCCTTGACTGCTGCACCAGCGATTCTTTTTCTCTGCACTGTTTAGTCCTGCCCTGGTTGCACCGGATTGTTGTGGATTACAGAAGCGCAGAGAACTTTTTTTCACATATAATATCACTATTTTCTATGTTAACATAATATGTCAGTTGGACGCCATTTTTATTTTTTATTTTTATTTTTTTACAATGAATTAAGAGCAAAAGTAGGAATATCATCATACCGGTACGTTAACGGTTGCGTAAAACAGAGGGCAAATACAAGCAACAATAAAAACAATCACATTCATTTTGATGAACAAAGCAGAAATGTATTTTTCGCGAGTGCTCTGCGCTGGGTACAATTCACAATTTCACAGAAGAAGGAGGACTGAGATGTGAACGTCACTTCTAGTAAGTAGATATGGCAGTGCACAATTTGAGAGAACACTTCCCCGTCAAATTTGCACTATGCAAGTAAGTATGTAGTGTATGAAGTGCACTTCCCTCAGTGCACTAAGGAAAGTGCGATTTGAGACACCTACAGAGACACCGTAGCTTCAGCGAGACGCCATCCATGAAGTGTTTAGTCTTTGTAATTACGTATTTTCACGGTCTTATACTTCAACAGTTTAACAATAAACTGAAACTTTCTTCGGTTGAAAAAATATCTTTTAAATTGACGAACATCATATTTGTAATCCATGGCTCAATTCAAATGGGATCAAAAAATAATTATCTCTCCATTGACCCTCGTTCATATTTTTTTCGAAAGATAGGTCCCATTAGCCGGAAGTAGAAGGGCGTGACTTCGGCGAACGCGTTCATGTGATTGGCTTATAAGTAAACAATCCCCCACGTGGGGTGCATTCTTGTGATTGGCTAAAACAAGGGAGATATCTGATTGGTTGCAGATCATTCCCTGTTTAAAAAAATGCATTCGTGAATCGCGTCACGTCAGATGAGTCTCAAAATTCACACACAAATGCAGGGAAGTTCACGGACCGCAAGAAGTTTGTAAATCAGGGTATATTTGTGTGTGCATCAGAAATACATTTCTGAATCTTGTCCTGTGCATTTCTGAATTTTATGTGCATTTGTGAATCTTCTGTGCTTTTTAAATTGTGTGTGTGTTTGTGAATTTTGTGCGCATTTGTGTATCCTGTGTGTGTATTTATGAATCATGCGTGTGCATGTATGAATCCTGTGTGTGCATATGTGAATGTAGTGTGTGCATTTATCTTTATTGAGACTCTTCTAGCTCCATATCCCTGTAGCTTTTTACTTTTTGAATTGCTCTCAGTCCTTACCCTGCTGTGTGACGATGAGACACAATCCAGGTCAGATGAAGGTCCAGGGTCCTGCTGCAGTGGAGCAAATCTGTTATCAACTTGCAGATTCGGTTGTTGGGGAGGCATTTTGTTGCTAATTCTCCCTTTTGCAGCTGTCCACGGCTGTGTCCTACTAAGTATAGGGGTTGAAGAGGCGCTCTGCCTGGATGGGAACGGGACGAGAGCCCTTCCACCACTGCTGTTGCGCTTGGCAAAACAACTAGCTGCATGCCTGCCACCAGCTGCTGGGCAGCCGAGAGCATCAAGTGTGAGAATACATGGAGGCCAAAAGATTTGCTGCTGTTTACTTATGCAAGCATACTTTTTGTTTCCATACATAGGATTTATGAATAAATTGAAACATGTTATGTCTGTGTCTTCCTGGGGGCTTGCTTAACCAAGGGGGCAAGCTTCTCTCCACAGAGTGAAACCGCTATGCCGCCATTTTGATGCTAACAAGCCATCACCCCCCGTTAGCATTCCATTGACCGCCATTCATTTTGGCGTGACTTGACAGCCAATAACTTTACATCTGAAGCGTTTGAAGACTTTATTTGTCCATGTTTATTTCTAAAGACACACGACAACGTATAAAAGGCTCCATTACCTTGAACCTCATGTTATGGCTCCGTAGCAGACGTTTTTGTAAAAATAGCTAACGATTGTGTCATAACCACGCGACCAACTGTCGCATAGTAGAGGAATTACCGTATAGTACAGGAGAAGCTTGCAGGCAGTTTCAACTTACATTAGCAGTTTATTGCAAGTTAATTACTAATATTAACTAGCATCTTAGTTAGCAATAAATAGCCTGTACCTATGTTATCTCCTTACATATAGCTACGCTCTCCGTCTCGGCAAGATTCGGAATGATTGAGATTTCTCTTGCACAGCTACCAGAAGACTTACAACGTTCAGACGCGTTGCTCACGTCACATATACATCGGCGAAGCTCAGTTTGCAGCTGCCAGTAACGCTCAGCTATCACCGGAAAAGTGCTTCTAATAGACTTCACTGTCTCCGTCAAAACAATGGCGTCACTTAGTCCATTTCTTTAACTGTCTATGGCTTAAACATAGATCATGACAGCCCGATCTACACTTACGAACGGCGGCAACATGAATGAATCAAACGCAGCCCGATGAGACAACTTAACTTGGCGAGGACGATAGGAACGCGGCGGGTTCTCTGCCGTGATGAAACCATCTGAAGTCGCGTACAGCGCTTATGGCTTGTGTCGGGCGGCTGAAGTCAGTGCTGTGCAGGTCGGAGCAGGGTTGTGCTGCGATAAGCCGCTGACGACTGAAACCATCCCCAGAAAACGCACGTGAGTGAGTAACACATAGGGTTGGGTATTGGTTAGGTTTTATCTGATACCAGTACCTACTCGGTATTTTTTAAACGGTTCCGGTGCTTAAACGGTTCTCGAACCGGTACTTAAGTAAACAAAACCGCACACTTTGTCAAAAAACAATACCCTTTTATATACAGGGCCAAACTGAACACAATATTAACTTAAATCTTTAAACAAATTAAATGAAAAGTTGCGCCGTTTAATACTGATGTAAAACACGTAAGATCAACATTTTGTTTCTTTAACAGACACAGTATAGCCTCGTATAAAGAAGTGTTGGAACTTTGTTAAAACATTTTGCACACGTCACACACGCTGTTGAATGGCAATGATGTTTGCTAGCCTACTTGATATACAAGATTTGTGGTTGGCATTAAATTACTAGACTTACCCGAAGAGGAACGGCTTCTGTTATCATCATCTGTGATGTCCACCACCACACAGGCAGGGCTGAGACTCTCTTCAATTAGTCCGGCGGCGAGGCCAACACTAGCTGCTGCTGTTAACGTGCTTGGCTCTGGGTCACGTAGGTTGTCAAACACGGTGCATTGTTCGGCTTTTAAGTACACTCCATGTCTCGTCAGATGTTTCATTAAATTCGAAGTGTTACCTACTTTGCATGATATTGCTTTCAGGCATTCGTTGCATGTTGCAGTCTGCATCCTTACTCGTGAAATGCAGCCAAACCTTGGAGCGTTCTGCCTTCCGCATCTTCATTAATCCTCTCGCTATCAGTTCAACAAGTGTGCCGAGTAGCGGCACTGATGTCACGTAAATTGATGCCGGAACACCAGGGGGCGGTAAAAACGTCAGGCACCGAAATCAGGCACCGAAATATTCGTTCTTATTCGGTCTCGTTACTACCGTTTACATCAGAACCGGTTCCCTATTGGCACCGAGTTTTGATACCCAACCCTAGTAACACTGGACTGCATCTAGCGCCACCATACACTACTGTTTGTAGCCCGGTGTAGCCACCTGAGCAGCTGAAGGGAAACGACTGCGAGAAAAGAGAGTTTCCTCTGACATAAACAACATCTGCAAGCACCGCGAGAAATTCTGAATGAACGTGTCCATACGCACTCTCGTCTCGCACTCTCGTCTGAAAAGACAACTGACAGAAGCAGGGGAGAGAGCAGATTTACAACATGGTTGTCGTGATTGGCTTGAACACACGTGGCCGATTCTGATTGGTTTACACGACGTAGCTACTCACCAAACAGCCCGATCAGTCTGATCAGCTGTTATGAGAGAGTGAAACATTAATGACGTCTCCCTGCCTGAATTTACGCTGAGCTACATTACTGCAACTCCCTCCTGATTGGCTTGCCAGCATGTGCCATCCGACCCCTGCAGCTCATTCAGAACGCAGCAGCTCGGCTTGTCTTCCACCTCCCCAAATTCTCTCACACTACACCGCTCTGCTCTGCTCTCTTCACTGGTTACCAGTTGCTGCCTGCACCTGCTTCAAGACTAATACTTGCATACAGGGCAGCAAACAGATCAGCCCCAGCATACATCCATCCATGATGCTTGCTCTTGGGGGAATTCCTGGAATGTCGGAAATTGTTGGGTCTTTGTAAATTATAGTGTGTGTGTGTATAGAGTGTGGTCTAGACCTACTCAATCTGTAAAGTGTCTTGAGATAACTCCTGTTATGATTTGATACTATAAATAAAATTGAATTTAATGAATTTAATTGAATTTAATCCAGGACCCTATACCCCAACCCGCCCACTCTGCTCTGCATCAGCCAACTTGCTTGCTGCCCCCTCACAGTGAGGGACAACTAATCACTCAACCAAATCCAAACTGTTTGTTGTACTGTAAGCTTCCGCGTCTTCCGCTGAAGGCTCAAAACCCTTCTCTTCCGACTTTTTTGGCTAAACCATGCCTGGTTTTGGAAGAGTAAAAATGAATGACGAACCATTTTGTTTATATATTTTTATATTTATTTGAAGGACGAAATATAATTATGTTCCCATAATCAAAGAAAACCTGGCAAAGTTATAGAATTGGAATTTGAACATTAAAAGTTAGGCCTGGACAAGAAATCATCTTTGAAAGTTTTGGAAAAGTCATGGAATTTTTTTGTTTAATGAAATTAATTGTTACATTAATTTTCCATGGATAAACTTTAATTTATTTTTTTGTATCTGTTAACATAAGATAGCTCTAATATCTGTCGGATACGTGACAACATTTTGTTTATCATCACGAAAATGTGTGGGAACCCTGTGTTAACATTAATTTGCATTTCATTGTCAGGTCATTGTGCTATACACAAGTTTTTGAGCCGTTTCTGCTCTACATCCTAAACTCCTCCCATCGATGCAATCCACTTCCGTTCTGGCGGGCTGAGTTTGTTTTGCTAGCTAGCTCCGTTGTGCCGACAAAGAACTGATATCGCAGTGACAAAGAGGATATAACAATTACAACATGAAGAAAAGTGGTTCGGGAACGACGTGTGCGGTAGTTGGTTGCAAACGCTCGAAAAGGCACCAGAACAAGTGGTTAGATAGATAGTGCTGCGACCACAAACCAGCTACGAAGACGCAATGCACATGCGCTCCATTGTTTACATTTTTTCGCAAGCCTGATACCGACTCGGAATCAATAATAATAATAATAATAATAATAATAAAGAGATAGGCCTAGGCTACAATGGTCAAATAATCTAGTTACCTTCCACAGGATCGCAGCTGAGTGGGAACAAGATCTCCCTGGTCCAGCAACACACGTACATCCCGCAGTTTTGACTTCTCCAGCTTCAGTTACCAGCACCCAAGCATTATGCCACGCATTGTTCAGGCTCTACATTTGCTTTCAGATAAACAAAACGATCATGTTTGTATGACATGACACAACCGACTTTGTTGCTGTGCGGATATTGATATGCCTCGGAGGCTTTCAGATAGTCCATTGCTTTTCCATCTATTACAGTGGATTGCACGAAGTAGGAGCAAATCTTGCTGTACGTTATGCTGGGCCGCATCGTCATGTTATCCTCCCAGTTCTGCACTGAATTCGGGTGGGGGAGAGTAATGCCATATCCAGTCAAAGTAGTAGAACTGTGTTCCCAAGACACCGACATCGCTGTGTTTACACCGGCAGACGCTGCGCAAATCACTTCCGGCGGAAATGAAATGCATTTGTGTAGAGTGATGTCGCCACCCGTGATTTGGCGCGTAAACTTGTCTATAGGCCTTGTATAATTTTCCAAATACCACAGTTGTCAGAGATCAGCCCTTATTACTGAGCTTTAATTTAAAAGGTGATTATGCACTCTGTTTTTGTAAAGGGCTACAGTGGAGCACCCTTAGTCCACATTATATGTTTAACTGATGAATTTACAAAAAAAACTCTACATTTTCTTTACAATGATGGCAATACTTTCTTAAACTTCAAATTGGACAGGAATCGTCGTATCTCTTTGGACTGCAAACCATAAATAATGGGGTTCAGGCTGCCAGGGATGATATAAAACATAATGCTAGTAATTGTCCTGAAGTCTGCGTACTGAGGGAAGCGATGCAGAACAATGTTAGACATTCCACTAAATGCCATAATCAGATACACAACCAGATGAGTGCTGCAGGTCTTCAAGGCTTTACTGTTCAGAGACTTGTTGTTACTCATCAGACAGACTACTGCAATCTTAGTATAGGTGAGAACCATGCTGCCTATTGAACCTGTGAACAGAACTACAGTGAAAGCGAGGCCATAGACATTATTAATAAACACATTCTCACAGGAGAGTTTAAACAGTGAGGCATTGTCACAGTAAGGATTTGTGATCAGAGTCCTGCATCGGTTCAGCCGTATGGTCAGACCGAGCAGAATCCCGACCAACACAAAGGCCACTCCCCAGGCAGAAACTGTCAGCTTGATCACCATTTTGTTGGTCATTATGGCAGCATAGCGCAGGGGATTGCAGATGGCCACGTATCTGTCAAAGGCCATAATCATGAGCACTGTGTGGGAAGTGGTGCCAAACATGTGTGAGGTAAAAGCTTGGACCAAACATTCATAATAACTGATGATGCGCTCAGAGGGAGGACGCAACATGTCTAAAAGCAAACGGGGCAACATGATAGAATTTCCAAGTACATCATTTAAGGGCAAGTTGCAAAAAAGGACATACATGGGCTGGTGAAGATTTTTGTCAATGAAAACCAGAACAGCAATACCTACATTTGCTACAATTATGAACAGGTAGGAGAAAAAGAAAAAGAGAGAGACAGGGTATGTAGACTCTTTTGAAACAATTAACCCCTCCAGTTGGAGTGTGTAGCTGTTGTAGGTGTAGTTTTCCATTAACCTGAAACAACAAAATGATGTCAAAGCCACAGGTAATTCCCTTGTAATCTCAATATCAGAGAACAATCAAATCTACCGAAGTAATTATTCTCTTTGACATTGACCAAAAATTGAGAATGAGTTATAAATATTGTGAAGAAATATTTGCTTGCAGATTAGTAATACAGCCTGTGGTAGGAGCCGTATATTTTATGAGGTGCTGCCGTGGTGGACAAATTACCCAGCTGCTGTTTTAATCACTGAAGGAATTGACACATTAGCTGACGCGTTGTAGTGAGCTAGCGGGCTACCGGCTGCTCTAATATACGTTAAACTGAACATTTCCGTGAGACGAGGTAAATGGCTTCATGTCCTCATTCATCTCGTTTCCTTTTTGCACAACCACTGCATGTTGACACACCTGTAACATAAACATGTTGCAATTTAAGCTAACTAATTAGCGTTGTTGTCCCGACGGCTGAAGTTACTGCGTAGCGATCATAGACCGTATATAAAGATGTAGCAATAGGCGCTCACCAGATCTGCTGTCATTGCTTGAATTGGAGGACAGAAGTTGCTCCGCGTTTCCCCACTTTTTGCCACAGCTGATAAATTATCAGGACTTCTTTCAGCGGATTGATTGATAGCTGTCCTCCAGAGTGAACAGAACTGCGTCCATGGCAACGCTCTGCTTTTGGATGGCAACGGTGTGTTATACTTAGCAACGGTTTGTTATCAAGAAAATAAGACCGCATTCTACATTAGAATTCAACCAAGCCATGTAATAAGTAAGGGATAATCACCTCAAGGCAGGGCAATAAACAGTTTGATATGCCCGGCTTGTGGACGGTTTCGCCAAGGGCAGTAACCTTCCACCAGCCGGGCATATCAAACAGTTTATTGCCCTGCCTTGAGGTGATTATCCCGTTTATTCTACTTCTTGTTTGCCAACATAATAAAACAATTCAAATACTTTAATAATTATGCTTTTTCTTATTCGTATTGCATGTTTATTAAATGTATACGCTGTTTGAGTTAATCTCCCTCAAAAAGTAGTCCCCTTTAGAACTACGTTGATTAACGTTAGCCAGCTGTAGCTAAGTCGTTTCTATAGCAACCACACAAGGCTGCCGTCTTAAATTGTTTAGCTAGCTAGCTAGCTAGCTCGTTCGTTCTTCTGCGCTGCAGGTGTCCGGGTCAGTTGATCACTGTCAGTCTATCCTTCTGGTGGCTCGTCCACTCGGTGAAAATCTTGCTAGCAAAGGTAGTTGCCTTTTTCGTGTTTGATTCTTCTTCAATTCAATTGTACGCAGCTCCTCATCTGTCAGATCTCGGAAACAGGTACCCTGGGTGTTGTCTTTTTCTTTTGTGATTCCGTCGTCCTCGTCGCTCTTTAACCAGTCCTCAAATGTCTTCCCTACTCCAAATATATTAAAATTGACAGTGAATTCGTCCATTTTTAAAACACTGTAGCTAATGTTTAGAACTACGGCGAATAACGTTAGCTCAACTGTAGCTAATGTTAATTAGTTTATATAGCAACCACACAAGGCTGCATCTGATCACTAACGTTAGTTTAATAACGTAGCTGCTACATAAACTATGTATCGACTGACCCTCCGATAGATTTCTGACACATTTTAGAAACTTTTTTAAACAAGGTTTATTTTTACAATGGACCTCATGTTTTAAAATTTCTGTGACAGAAAAAATAAATACAAGCGGCGTATTGATCTACTATTTGATGGCGCTGTGCTCAGTCAGCGGGCAATATGCCGGGTTAATGCCCTCCTCCCAGCCAATCAGTATCAAGCATTCTTAAACGAAGTAGAACAATAGTTTTTAACCTTCATTTTACCTGGAAATTCCCATACAAATTAAGAATATGTATACTGACATAAAATTAAAATTAAATTGCCATTATTGTGCGATTACTAAAATAGGCTCGTGGCCAAAACGTTCAAGTCCAGTGCTGAACCACAACATGGATCTATGGACGGCAACAGGTTCTGTGAAGAGAAAAGAGGCAGGTGACCAAAAATGAGAAGAGATTCACAGTGAGTCGGAGGTATCTACGAGCCAGATTACTCATAAAGAAATAAAGAAAAGAAGAGTGAAAAGAAAATACTACGAAAGCTACTTAACAATTGGATTCAGCTACACTGGCCCCGAAGATGAGCCTTTGCCCGTTTGCGTTTGTTGCTACAAGGCACTGGCTAACGAAAGCATGAAACCGTCAAATCTTCGCCGGCATCTGGAAACCAAGCATGGGGGAATTTAAGAAATAGGACTTGTTTTGTAAACCTTTGCAGACACGCACAACCTTTTTGACATGTTGAACGGTTTCATCACAGAACATGGGATTGATTGGTCAAGATGCGTGGGAATAAGCACAGACGGGCCAGCAGCCGTGGTAGGCCAACAGATCGGCCTTGTTAAACATGTGCAAGCAGTTGCTCCGCAAGCTAAATCTATCCACTGCAGCATCCACAGAGAGGCTCTCGCAGCCAAAAGAATGGCTCCTGGTCTGCAAACTGTTCTGGATGAAGCAGTAAAAACTGTCAATTTCATCAAGGCCCGCCCACTGAATTCAAGACTGTTGTCAGTTTTATGCGACGAGATGGGCAGTGAGCACCGACAATTGCTGCTCCATACCGAGGTTCGGTGGCTGTGAAGAGGGAAGGTGCTTGCATGGCTTTACAAGTTGCCAGATGAGGTGAGATTGTTTCTACCGGACACCAAGTTCAATCTTTCTGGCCGATTCAATGATGCAGACTGACTTGCCAAGTTGGCATATCTGTTTGACATTTGACCACTTGAATGGACTAAATAGGAGCCTACAGCGGAAGTCTGTTAGTTTTTAAATATGCAAGACAAAGTTGAAGCAGCAATCAAGATGTGGGCCAGGCGAGTGGAGGAGGAAAACTGACTCATTTCCAAATCTCTGATTTTTAGACAGCTCAGACACGCATCTTTCAAGTGCTGTGCAAGATTATGTCAGACAGCACCTGCTGAAAACTCAGCTACGGCTTTACTTCCCAACCCCCGACACAACAGTGAACTGGACCCTGACAAATCTCACCTCCAGGGGAGCAAGACAGCCTGGCTGAACTGTCCTGTGACAGTGCTTTAAAATTGGACTTTTCTGAGAGATGCCTGAGTGTGACAGTAGGCAGGGAATAGTGGACCCAAATGCAGAGGCAAGGCAAGCAGGCAGGCAGGAGAAGGATTGAGCTTGAGGGTTTATTGAAACAAAAACTGGAGATCCGAAAAACAAGACAGGCAAAAAACAACAAAGGGAATCCAAAAGGAAGCAGGCAAAACTAAAGTCCAAAAATAAAAAAAAACTCAAGGAACAAACTTACAGCAAACTCATGGGAACAAAAACAGAACGCAGGGAAGAATCCAAACCTGGTACACTTGATACAAATACGACAGGCAACAAACACAAACTGACCGGGACGAACACAAGACGATCTGACAAGAGACAAAGAAAACACAGAGGCTAAATAAACCAGGTAACGAGCAAACACAGGACAGGTGACACTAGAGCTGGGGAACAGGTGGAGCACATTAGACAATCACACAGGCGGGAAAACACAGGAAGCAAAACTAGACATTACAAGGGAAAACAGATATCAAAATAAAACAGGAAACAGAAATACACAATCCAGAAAACACAAAATGGGATAAACCTTCACAAGGAACAGAAATATACAGAATAAATATACAAAACAGGAAACAGACAGAATATGAAAACAGGCAACAGAAACAAATACAAAACAAGACAGAAAATAACACAATCACAAAGAGACAAGACATAACCAAAATACCAGGGGGAAACAGAACAAAATACAAAGCAAAATACCGAAACCATAACACTTCCTGCTTTTTGGCTGAAAGTTGCCACATAATACTCCGAGCTGTCCGACAAAGCCCTGAAGTGGCTTGTGCCTTTTCCAACCACTTACCTCTGTGAATCAGGATTTTCATCCCTGGTCATGTTGAAGACGAAATATCGGAACAGACTTAATATTGAACCAGATCTCAGATTGAGGCTGTCATCACTGGAACCTGACATCCAGAAATGAATGTCTGCAAAGCAACATCATCCATCTCATTAGGTGACCATTTATTTATTTGTTTGTTTGTTTTTAATATAGGCCTATATTAGACAGACGATAAAAAGAGGAAGGGGAAGATGTGGAGGGGGACAGAGGGGGATATTACATTCATATAGGGCTGGCAAATAGACTCCAATGGCTTTTCCTTTTGACAACTTTGATTTTTAACCAGGAGTAGGCCTATATTGTGTTTTCATTAACCCTCCTGTTGTCCTCGGGTCAAATTTGACGCGTTTACAAAAACTTTCTATATCAGAACTATGACAAAAGAACGTTGAAAAAAGTGACAAATGTTGGGAAAAGCTACAAAAATGCAGGAAAAAAAGCTATTAAAACTATTTTTTTTAAATGCTTAAAAAAGTAACCAAAACAATTGGGAAAAAGTGAAGAAAGAAATACAGGAAAAAAGGACAAAAAAAAAAAAACTGCCATTGTGTGCAGTAAACTTTCTTTTAACAAGCCTGTTGTACTGATGTGATGACCAGTTATAGTTTTAGTGCTAGTAGGCCTATTAATAGGTGTGGATTAATTCAGGTAGGACTGTGTGTAGACATATTTTATTATGTGTATTATGAGGTTGTACGCGAAGCTTCTTGATCACAAATAGTGGTCCACACACACAAAAAGTTTGAAAACCCCTGCTCTAGGTCCTCTACGTGGTGACTAGACACCAGTCCAATAATGCGAATGAGGAAATCAGGGAATTTTTTCAGACAATGTTTCTGGACTCTGACTTTTTTTTATGTTGTAATATAGGTCTTGAATTTCATTCATTATGGTCTTAAAACGGTCTCAAAAGAACTTAAATTTGACTTGGTTAAAGCTGCAGTAACCCTGTATCCAAACCAGAGAACGTTGAATATAAAGCTTGCGGTTTTAAAAGCTTCTTAAATGTTGCGAAATGGTCGCAGGTTGGCTATGTTTAAGCACCAAAACTACTTAGTTACGTAGTTCCACCACCCCAACCTGCCTCACCATGCTGAAATTTGGCGCTCTTACTTTGTCACCTTACGTTATGCTTTGCTCCTGTAATCAAGGCCGGATTTACCACCGGGCCGATTGGGCCGGTGCCCAGGGGCCTCCGACCTCTAGGGGGCCTCCAAGACCCCACAAACTGTGTGGGTTTTTTTTTTTTTTTTTTTTTTTTGCTTATTAAATTAAAATAAAATTCATTAATGAGTGTGTGTGTTGTGTGTATGTGTGTTAGCAATGATTTATTTACACACAAAAAGTATCATGATCAGTTTTTGTCTGTCGGCTGTGTCTGATGATGACGATGAGTCAGGTTACCGCGTAAACTGTTGATAGCGGCAAGAGTCAAGACAGACGGTAGAAGATCGTGTGGGAAAAAAGAGAGTTGAGGACATGGAAAAAACAAACATGGATTAAAAAACGGTGGAGCAGTGGAGCCACAAAACGAAAAGCCAAAAGGGAGAAGGATAGCAGAGAGGATGTAATGAGAAGAAATATGCCAACCATCTCCACTTTTTTAAAAGTCGGCTCGACACAAATAAAGCGCCTGGCGGCGCCTGCTGTGATGCTAGCGAAGAGGAGTTCAGCATCACAGCCTCGCTAATATTTCAGATGAACCTGTCTTACCTGAACATCAGCACCAGCACGAGTCGCACGACAATTCAGAAAACCACAGCCCGGCTGGAGTGACAGACACCTGTCCAAGTGCCCCCCCGCCCCAGCACAGTCCCCGACTCCCCTTGAGACCGAAACCGCTGAAGGCGGCAGAGACCCGGCGGTGACGGGTAGGTTAACGTAGGCTACATTACCAGTTTGACAGCCTCAAAACGTAGGCGAATCTATAGCCTACTTTTCCCCCTTATTAAAAACCTTGATAGGCTAAATATAGATGCCTGGATCGGCGCCGAAGCCTTCCGAATCTGCGTCCAATAAATATGTTTTTTCTGATTTAGCTAGAGCTCCTCTGACCTGTCCCTGTATGATATGCTGCTTTTTAAATCATGTAACGTTGTTGTATTAATGTTGACTGTTCATTTTTATTATCAGATACGCGGTCTAGGCTTATCAATACATAATAGGCATATGTGGGACTCATTCTCTAGTTGAGTGTACTTTCACGTAATAGGCCTATTTCACATAATATTTTAAAAGTTCGTCTTTTGCCGTCAGTTCACTGCACAGAAGTAGCAGCCTGTCGCCGGTTGCGGTTTTTGGCTCGGGCGAAGCGGACACACGGGGTTCGGCACGAGGTGTGTGTGTGTGTGTGTGTGTGTGTGTGTGTGTGTGTGTGTGTGTGTGTGTGTGTGTGTGTGTGTGTGTGTGTGTGAGCCCGTCCTACCAAAGCAGAGAATTATCTACACACATAGTTCATTATAGGTTAACTCTTAAATATATTTGGAATATGCATTGAAATATTCCCATTTTACATGAAAAAAGTTACTCTCAGTTTGCTACATTGCATAGCATTACTGTAGCCTATGTGTTGGGGTACATTTTTATATAATTTATATACAAGTGGACACCTGAGTATTACCCCCATATTGATATAAATACACCCAAAACAAGCTTTTAGGGATATTGTAGTCAAATATAGTGATTGTATTGTCATAATGTAGCAACAAAATAATCTGTATTTTCTGTGTATAAAAACTACTAATCAATTAAAGGTTAAGGCTGGTGATAGTCTGTATTCTTTTATTTTTTTATTTTAATGTTATGTTGTCATTACATTTCAGGAAATTATGACATAGAATAAAATAGTTGCCACAAGTACAGCTTTCCTCAGGGGTGTCAGGGGTGTCGAACTCAAATACACAGTGGGCCGAGATTAAAAAATTGCTACAAGTCAGGGGCCAGACTGGTTCAACGTTTATTGAAAACGTATTGCACATATTGAACCCTAAGGGGACATGAGCAAAAAAAAAAAAAGTTTAGTTTCATGTGCTCACACTTTCATGTGCTCACGTGAAACTTTCATGTGCTCACCTGAAACTTTCATGTGCTCACCTGAAACTTCCGGCTACGCACAGCTTTCATGTGATCACACGAAACTTTCATGTGCTTCGGCCAGTGTTCTAGTAGCCAGTTTTCAATAGTAAATAAAAAGTAGCCAGTTTTCAATAGTAAATAAAAACTGTGATCATTTTGGTCACTATAACCGCAAGGTCATACTGTTGCATCCCCATGACTGTAGTTATTGTTAGTTATGTTATTAGGCTGTATCTTCATAGATTTTAATCTGCTTTATTGCAATAAATTCTGTTAATTTTGTTCTGTGATAATTCCCATTTTGTCTTTTGTTTTATAGATATTTATAGATCTCCATTGCTGTTACAGTTAACATCACAAGAAATGGAGTTGGAGAAAGTGGTTTTGTTTTAAACTAAAGAAAAACCCACAGCTTCCATTTACTGTTTCTAAAATTTAAGATACTGTGTGAGTTTGGGCCACGAGTTCTGGGAGGGGGGCCTCCAAGATTTTGTGCCCAGGGGCCTCTGCTTTCTAAATCCGTGCCTGCCTGTAATGACTACTACGGCCACTAGATGGCGGCACCACTATAAACATTAATATAGGTTGTAATTGCTGCATGAACAAACAATGGGAGGGTAGAACAGTCTCAATATAGCAGTAGTACAGTGTGGGTTGGACAGACCAAATGCCACCTGCTGATATAGAGTTGAGACTGCTGTCATCTTATAATTAAAATGTTAAATTTCTCCTAAAGGAAGGCTCTGCTCTGAAGTTTGCAGAAACAAACAATTTAAAGCACCTCCTTTGTTGGCCATTTTTGTTTGAAGAGTCCTGCTCTATAAAGAATACACCCATCCACTGATTCAGTGGAGAGGCAACAACATGCAAACACCAATAAGAAAGACCTGAAGACCCAGAACCTTGTTGCTGTGAAGTGAAACTGCTGACCACTGAACCACCATGCTGACACATTATTAAGTAAACATGTGATATGTGCAATTTTGGAAGTTATTATGCAAGTAGTTTATAAAACAAACAATCCCACCATGACCTTTCCGGGTCTCCATACAAGCCTTATGACATTTGGTGACATGTTTTCAATTTAATTCAATTTTATTTATAGTATCAAATCATAGATAAAACATAAGGACTCCGGGGAATAGACTCCCCAGAGCTAGGTTAGTAACAAGCATTTCTGGGACATCGATGCACACAATGGGAAGAGAGAGGATAGAGAAGTTCAGTGTGTCAAAAGAAGTCCCCCGGCAGTCTAAAACTAAAACAGCATAACTAAGAGAGACAGGTTAAAGAGAGTAGCCTGGTCGGGCTAGAACTCTCCCCAACCGGATCGGGCTGTACTGGCCTGCCTCCCTCTACTTTTGATTATATCATTGATTATATGGTAGATGAATCTAATGACTATGAAGAGAAGCAGAGAAAAGAATGTTTTGTGTGTCATAGACAGAATAAATGAAAAATTCCACAAATATTAGCTAGTGAATGAGGCTTGTATGGAATTATGTTTGTTCTGAATGTGCTTGGAGAGGTCCAGTGCAGACACTCTGGTATTCAGGATGAATTTGATACTTCTTTAGCTCCATCTTCTGGTCATGGTTACTACTGCAGGTAGAGTTCCTACTGGGGCAACAGTCAATTACATTGACATACAGACTCTTCTTGGTTGGCAGTGTGAAAAGCTGTACTTTAGAGAGAAAGTGTTCAGTGGTCTCTTTATGTAGTTGGTAAAAACTTTGCCAAGCCAGAAGCAAAATACAACCCCAAATCAGAAAAAGTTGGGACAGTATGGAAAACTAGATTTCTAAATGTACTTTGACTTGTATTTCATTGCAGACAATACAGCAGCACATAATGTAATGTGTTCCTCATGATTTTTATTGTTTTTGTTTCAAAAAAACAAAATTCCTATTTTGGTTCTTGCAACACATTTCAAAAAAAGTTGAAACAGTAAAGCATTTACCACTTTTTAATGTTGCCATTCCTTTTCACAATACTTAAAAGACGTTTAGGGACTGAAGACACCAAGTGATGAAATGTTTCAGGTGTAATTTTGTCCCATTCTTGCTGCAAACAAGTCTTAAGGTAGGCAACAGTACGGGGCCTTCGTTGTCGCATTTTGCGCTTCAAAATGCGCCACACATTCTCTACTGGAGACAGGTCGGGACTGCAGGCAGGCCAGTCAAGTACCCGTATCCTCTTCCTCCGCAGCCAGGACTTTGTAATGTGTGCAGAATGTGTTTTTTTGTGCTCCAAAATCTCTATGTACTTTTCAGCATTAATGGTGCCATCACAGAAGTGCAAGTTACCTTTGCCAAGGGCACTGACACAACCCCATACCATGACAGACCCTGGCTTTTGGACTTGTTGCTGGTAACATTCTGGATGATCCTTTTCTTCTTTGGTCCAGAGCACACGGCATCCATTTCTCCCCCAAAATACTGATTCATCTGACCACAGTACCACCGTGTGATGGTCCATCCCAGATGCCTCCAAGCCCAGAGAAGTCGACGGCACTTCTGGACTCTGTTAACATAGGGCTTCCTTTTGGCACAGTACAGTTTTATCTGGCATTTGTGACTGTAACTATGTATTGTGGTACTTGACAAAGGTTTGCCAAAGTAGTCCTGAGCCCATGTGGTGATATCGCTTATAGATGAATAACGATTCTTGATGCAGTGAGGGATCAGAGATCACGGTTGTTCAGCTTAGGCTTGCGCCCTTGTCCTTTACGCACTGAAATTCCTCCTCATTCCTTGAATCTTTTAATTATGTTATGCACTGTTGAAGTTGAAATAAGCAAATGTCTTCCTATCTTTCTTTGAGGAACATTGTTTTTAAACATTTCAATAATTTTCTCAGGTATTTGTTGGCAAACTGGCGATCCTCGGCCCATCTTTGCTCCTAAAGGACTAGACCTTTCTTGGATGCTGCTTTTGTACCAAATCATAATTACAATCACCTGTTGACATCACCTGTTTCAAATCCCATCATTATTTAACCAATTTACCTGATTACTAGACCTAAATTGCTCCTGTCCCAACCTTTTTTGGAATGTGTTGCAGGTCTGAATGACAGGAAAGGATGTATATTTACAAATGAAATTAATTGACCAGACAAAACATGAAATATTTTGTGTTCACATTGTCTGCAATGAAATACAAGTCAAAGTACATTTAGAAATCACTACTTTCTTTTTTATTTGTGTTTTTCATACTGTCCCAACTTTTTCTGATTTGGGGTTGTACAATTCTGAGTTGGCATAATTGTAATCTTGAAATGGCTTTAAAAATGTAAACAAAAACTGGTTGCGTTTGCATGAATATCCAAAAACTGGTTGTGTCGCATGAATATTCAAGAAGGGTGCAAGGGAGTTAGTATTTTTAGTAGGGCTGGGCAAATTTTAATCGCGATTAATCACATTGTTATACACAAAATCCAATAATCAATTCAAAAGTAGTGTATAGCGCAATTTTAATTTAAATGTTCTGCCATATGAACTAAAATGCCATAACATTTGTTCTGCAAACACTTAACATCAGCATTTTGTTTATATCCATCCATCGTCGTCCGCTTATCCGTGGTCGGGTTGCGGGGGGAGCAGCTCCAGCAGGGGACCCCAAACTTCCCTTTCCCGAGCCACATTAACCAGCTCTGACTGGGGGATCCCGAGGCGGTCCCAGGCCAGGTTGGAGATGTAATCCCTCCACCTAGTCCTGGGTCTTCCCCGAGGCCTCCTCCCAGCTGGACGTGCCTGGAACACCTCCCTAGGGAGGCGCCCAGGGGGCATCCTTACCAGATGCCCGAACCACCTCAACTGGCTCCTTTCGACGTGAAGGAGCAGCGGCTCTACTCCGAGCTCCTCACGGATGACTGAGCTTCTCACCCTATCTCTAAGGGAGACGCCAGCCACCCTCCTGAGGAAACCCATTTCGGCCGCTTGTACCCTGGATCTCGTTCTTTCGGTCATGACCCAACCTTCATGACCATAGGTGAGGGTAGGAACGAAAACTGACCGGTAGATCGAGAGCTTTGCCTTCCGGCTCAGCTCTCTTTTCGTCACAACGGTGCGATAAACTGAATGTAATACCGCCCACGCTGCGCCGATTCTCCGACCAATCTCCCGCTCCATTGTCCCCTCACTCGCGAACAAGACCCCAAGGTACTTAAACTCCTTCACTTGGGGTAAGGACTCATTCCCTACCTGGAGAAGGCACTCCATCGGTTTCCTGCTGAGAACCATGGCCTCAGATTTAGAGGTGCTGATCCTCATCCCAGCCGCTTCACACTCGGCTGCAAACCGATCCAGTGAGTGCTGAAGGTCACAGGCCGATGATGCCATCAGGACCACATCATCTGCAAAGAGCAGCGCTGAGATCCCGAGCCCACCGAACTGCAACCCCTCCCTACCACGACTACGCCTCGATATCCTGTCCATAAATACTACGAACAGGATTGGTGACAAAGCGCAGCCCTGGCGGAGGCCAACCCTCACCTGGAACGTGTCCGACTTACTGCCGAGAACCCGGACACAACTCTCGCTTTGGTCATACAGAGATTGGATGGCCCTGAGAAGGGACCCCCTCACCCCATACTCCCGCAGCACCTCCCACAAAGTCTCCCGGGGGACCCGGTCATATGCCTTCTCCAGATCCACAAAACACATGTAGACTGGATGGGCATACTCCCAGGCTCCCTCCAGGATCCTTGCTAGAGTAAAGAGCTGATCCGTTGTTCCACGACCAGGACGGAATCCGCATTGTTCCTCTTCAACCTGAGGTTCGACTATCGGCCGAACCCTCCTTTCCAGCACCTTGGAGTAGACTTTACCAGGGAGGCTGAGAAGTGTGATACCCCTGTAATTTGTACACACCCTCTGGTCCCCCTTTTTGAAGAGGGGAACCACCACCCCGGTCTGCCACTCCTTTGGCACTGTCCCAGACTTCCACGCAATGTTGAGTAGGCGTGTCAACCAAGACAGCCCCTCCACACCCAGAGCTTTCAGCATTTCTGGACGGATCTCATCAATCCCTGGGGCTTTGCCACTGTGGAGTTGTTTGACTACCTCAGTGACCTCCACCAGGGAAATTGATGACAATCCCCCGTCATCCTCCAGCTCTGCCTCTAACAAAGAGGGCGCATCAGCTGGATTTAGGAGTTCCTCAAAGTGCTCCTTCCACCGCCCTATTACCTCCTCAGTTGAGCTCAACAACGTCCCATCCTTACTGTACACAGCTTGGATGGTTCCCCGCTTCCCCCTTCTGAGGTGGCGGACGGTTTTCCAGAAGCGCCTTGGTGCCGACCGAAAGTCCTTCTCCATGTCTTCTCCGAACTTCTCCCACACCCGCTGCTTTGCCTCTTTCACGGCAGAGGCTGCAGTCCTTCGGGCCATTCGGTACCTTGCAACTGCCTCCGGAGTCCTCTGGGATAACATATCCCGGAAGGACTCCTTCTTCAGTCGGACAGCTTCCCTGACCACCGGTGTCCACCACGGTGTTCGAGGGTTACCGCCCCTTGAGGCACCTAAGACCCTAAGACCACAGCTCCCTGCCGCAGCTTCATCAATGGAAACTTTGAACAATGTCCACTCAGGTTCAATGCCCCCAGCCTCCACAGGGATGCACGAAAAGCTCCGCCGGAGGTGTGAGTTGAAGGTCTGTCGGACAGGAGCTTCCTCCAGACGTTCCCAATTTACCCGCACCACCCGTTTGGGCTTACCAGGTCTGTCCAGAGTCTTCCCCCACCCCCTGACCCAACTCACCACCAGATGGTGATCAGTTGACAGCTCCGCCCCTCTCTTCACCCGAGTGTCCAAAACATACGGCCTCAAATCAGATGAAACGATTATAAAATCGATCATTGACCTTTGGCCTAGGGTGCTCTGGTACCAAGTACACTTATGAGCATCCCTATGTTCGAACATGGTGTTTGTTATAGACAATCCATGACTAGCACAGAAGTCCAATAACAGACAACCACTCTGGTTTAGATTAGGGAGGCCGTTCCTCCCAATCACGCCTCTCCATGTGTCTCCGTCATTGCCCACATGTGCGTTGAAGTCCCCCAGCAGAACTATGGAGTCCCCCTCCGGAGCCCCATACAGGACTCCATTCAAGGTCTCCAAGAAGGCCGAATACTCTGAACTCTTGTTTGGTGCATATGCACAAACAACAGTCAGAGTTTTCCCCCCAACAACCTGCAAGCGTAGGGAGACGACCCTCTCGTCCACCGGGGTAAACTCCAACGTTGCAGCGCTCAGCCGGGGACTTGTGAGTATCCCCACACCCGCCTGGCGCCTCACACCCTGGGCAACTCCGGAGAAGAAAAGAGTCCAACCCCTCTCCAGGAGTACGGTTCCAGAACCGAGACTATGCGTAGAGGTAAGCCCCACCAGATCCAACTGGTAGCGCTCCACCTCACGCACAAGTTCCGGCTCCTTCCCCCACAGCGAGGTGACATTCCATGTCCCCAGAGCCAGCCTCTGCTGCCCGGGTCTGGTCCGTCGAGGCCCCTGACCTTCACCGCCACCCGTGTGGCAGCGCACCCGACCCCAGCGGTTCCTCCCACAGGTGGTGGGCCCATGGGCTGGAGAGATAGGTGCCACGTAGCTTGTTCGGGCTGTGCCCGGCCGGGCTCCGTGGCAAACCCGGCCACCAGACGCTCGCTGACGAGCCCTCCCTCTGGGCCTGGCTCCAGACGGGGGCCCCGGGCTTCCTCCGGGCAGGGTCTCTCTATCCCTTCCTCGTTTTTTCATAGGGTCTTTTGAACCATTCTTCGTCTGGCCCCTCACCTGAGACCACTTTGCCATGGGAGACCCTACCAGGAGCACAAAGCTCCAGACAACACAGCCCTCAGGTTCATAGGGACACCCAAACCTCTCCACCACGATAAGGTGATGGTTCCCGGAGAGGATTTTTTTTTTTTTTACTTTATTTTGTTTATACAGTAGCAGTTAAATAAAATATGTATATATAATAATAATATATATTGTAAATCTCACTAAAAGCATCATAGCACAGAGATGGCACTGGTGAAAATTACTAACGACCTTCTAACTGCCTCAGACAAAGGACTTGTCTCCATGCTTGTCTTACTAGATCTTAGTGCTGCTTTTGACACTATTGACCATACCATCCTGTTACAGAGACTGGAACATTTAGTCGGTTTTAAAGGAATCTCACTGAGCTGGTTTAAGTCCTATTTCTCTGATTAATCTCAATTTGTTAATGTTAATGACAAATCCTCCAAGTACGCTAAAGTTAACCATGGCGTTCCACAAGGCTCAGTGCTTGGACCAATTCTATTCTCCTTATATATGCTTCCTCTAGGCAATATTATTAGGAAACACTCAATTAACTTTGACTGTTATGCAGATGACACCCAATTATACTTATCAATCAAACCAGATGAAATCAGTCAGTTAGCTAAACTTCAAGCATGTATCAAAGGTATAAAATCATGAATGACCCGCAACTTACTGATGCTAAACTCAAGCAAAACTGAAGTTATTGTGCTGGGATCTAAACAACTTCGAAACTTAATATCTAAAGATATAGCTACCTTGGATGGTATTACCCTGGCCTCCAGCACTACTGTCAGAAATCTAGGAGTTATTTTTGATCAGGATATATCCTTTAATGCCCACTTAAAACAAACCTCAAGAACAGCCTTTTTTCATCTTCGTAACATTGCCAAAATTAGAAACATCCTATCTCAGAACGATGCTGAAAAACTAGTCCATGCATTCGTTACTTCCAGGCTGGACTATTGTAATTCCTTACTATCAGGAAGCTCAAATAAGTCACTCTCCAGCTGATCCAGAACGCTGCAGCTCGTGTTCTGACAAGAACTAAGAAAAGAGATCATATCTCCCCTGTATTAGCTTCTCTGCATTGGCTCCCTGTAAAATTCAGGATTGAATTTAAAATCCTTCTCCTAACCTACACAGCTCTAAATGGTCAAGCACCGTCATATCTTGAAGAGCTCATAGTACCTTACTGTCCCACTAGAGCACTGTGCTCCCAGAATGCCAAGTTACTTGTGGTTCCTAGAGTCTCTAAAAGTAGAATGGGAGCCAGAGCATCTTCCTAGCCCGGCCCACCTGCTTCTCTGTCCCAGAAATGCTTGTTACTAACCTAGCCGTGGGAGCTTGCTCCCCGGAGTCTTTCTGTTTCTTTTCACCCAGGATGAAATCCCGGGATTAGGATGGCACCAAAATCATGGTTCCAGCTGTTGCCATGGTTCTGCTGAAATTCCCTGCTCTGCCGTGCTGCTCCCTGCGCTAATACAACCACTATTTCTAGTCACTGTTTCATTATCTGTACTGTGATACACTCCAACGGCACGTCAGACACCACCTACCAAGAGCCCGAGGTTTCTTCCTAAAAGGGAGTTTTTCCTCGCCACTGTCGCACTAGTGCTTGCTCTTGGGGGATTTTTTTTTTTTTTTTGTAAATTATAGTGTGGTCTAGACCTACTCTATCTGTAAAGTGTCTTGATATAACTCCTGTTATGATTTGATACTATAAATGAAATTGAATTGATTTGAATTGAATTGAACTTAAACAATGCAATCAAAGCAAATACAAAATGAATGCCTATTGCCACTGCCAGGGCATTCATGTTATCATTAATAGGACACATTCCACTGCTGTGAAACTTCATTAAAATGTCCCGCACACGTTTCAGCATAATGTCTCTCCTCTGTTTTCATTACAGTCAGAGCATGTGAATGCAGCACCCACTGTTCATCAATATAATGCACTGTAACTCTGAGACCTGTAATTATGGTTACCCAGTGATGTCCAGTAGTCCACAGTGAGACCAACTGCAGGTGTACGTTGTAAAGTTGTCGCTTTTGCAGTCCTTTCCTTTTCATACAACTCGTGTATTCATCTTGTGATGGTGCGTCTTGAGGGAATCTCATACCTGCCGTCATTTGTTGTGATTCTCCACATCACTAATCAGCCTGCAGTCTGTAGCTATCCACTTCGCTATGGCATTTGTTAGCTTCTCTTTCCTTTGTTTATCTCTACTTCTCCCACACGCTGCATCTAACATAGTCTGCTGAAGCCTCGCACCACTGTTTGTTTTGTTGAATGATTTGCTGGTATCAACTGTGTGTATTGCATTTAGGTGATATTTCAAACTGGAAGTAGAAAATTTAACTTTGCAGTGGTTACAAATAACTTTGGTTCTGTCGACTGCGCCGTCTGGAAAACTTTAAAATAAGTGGCCATGTAAAAATTCCATACCCTTCTCCATGTTTGTTGGTCTGTTCTCTTGATACATCCATGCTTTCTCTATCACTCTGATCTTTTCCGGTTGCTGTAAGCGCAGCAGCGGTCAGCAACAAACCTTTTCAAAATAAAAGCTTGTGAACGACATACCTTTAGAATAATAAAAGAAATAATAAAAACTGCATTAATGTGCGATAAAATAATTGTCGGCGTTAATTAATTAATGCGTTAATGCGATAATAATGCGTTAACTTGCCCAGCCCTAATGTTTAGTTATTTTGTATTTATATATCCCGTTTGATTCTCTCTTAATCAGCAATCATGTTTTAATGTTTGCACTGAGGTAGTTTCTATGTAGTCTATGAGGAACTGACAATGCAAAAGTAGGGTAGGGATTTCTGGCACAAATAGACTGAAAATAGCAACACTTGAGAGACCAATATGTTTAGTATTGTGGCCTTTATCAGCGTAGATACTCCTATACATCCGCTCATGCTTTCATGCCATGTTCTTTTCTTCCTGCAAAAACTTCAGTGACCGTTCTGGTGTATTCTACTCTTCACACAGCTACATAAACTTTGTAACTTTAGTAACTCATCCTCAAATCTGTATTTTTCTACTATAGTTCTTGATCTGCATCCACAGCTGCTGTACAAGTGAAACAGTTCGAGGTAGATCTGCTGCAGACAGACCAGACTGCATCTCTTAAGACTCCAACACATTATGTCAGGGATTGGCAACCTTTTTAATATGAAGTACCATTTTAAAATGGCCTCATTAATCAGTGCGCCATAGGGTTATTAGTTAGTCTGGAAAGAAGGCAACCAGTACTAGCCAATCAGTCACAGAATGTCATTCACCCAGGAAATGCATGTTCCTTATAAGTGTTTTAATCCAAACCATGGTCTTTTTACTAATCTTAAGTCGTTTTGGTGCCTTGTCTTAACTTTCATCGTGGCAAATGCTCATATTTTTTGGACTGAACTTAACCTTAACGCCGCTGAAACGACCGGCAGCTCGCGGTGCTCTGTACCCGGCTCATAGTCACCTATTTTCTAAACACATCTACTAACTTCCGCTGATACGACCGAGCTGTGACGGAGGTCTGTAGCCGGCGCCAAGAATCTCTGTAGCAGCTTAAACAACTAGCAACTGCTGCGTCATAGAGCTCATATCCAGCCGGCGTCAAGTGACCAGCTGGCGGTCTTCTAATGTCATGGGATACCATACGTTTTGGTATGCATACATTTTCGTACAATATCATACGGCCCAGTTCATGAGAATGCGTCTAATTGTTGAACCCTGATTAATGTTGCTGCTTTGGGGTCAATTCTTAATGTAAACATTGATACTTTAAATAATGCAGTAGGTTAGAGGGAACCTTGTACAATTGTATAATCTCTTTCATATCCAAGCAAAATTGGTTTTGTAATTGAAATATTCCAAATCGGCATTGAATCGGAAATAAAATCAAATTGGGACCTTGTGAATCAGAATTGAATCGGGAAATCAGTGGCAATACAAAAACAATAATTGTATTATTAAGTGTTGATTCATTAGATTAGTTTTCGCTAGCTTTGTGGAAGACTTAGTTGCGCTTTTTTTGGCGGGGGGAGTTTAGGTATCCTTCCTCAAGAAAATGTTACGTTTTTCAATTTAAAAATCAATTTTCCCGTACATTTTGTTTCTCTTTGTGGGTTTTTGTGTATCTTTATAGTGATGTTGTGTCTGTTGTTGGTCATTTTAGTTTTATTTGGGGTTGTTTCGGGTTTCCTTGGTCATTTGGCATCTCTTAGTAGTCGGTTTGTATCTCTTTGTGGTAGTTTGACGTCTCTTGTTCAAATAATTTTGACCATTATTATCACCATGTCTGTGTCTAAAACGTTAGAAAAGTTAGAGCAGATAATAAATGAACATCACTCAAAAAGTTAAAAGACTAAACTTGCTAAAAAAAAGTCCCTTGGGGACAAACTGTAATTAAAGCTGCAAGCAGCGTTGGACGGGCCCTCACGCCCCTGCGCGCGTTGGGTTATGGGCGGACACCGCTCTTTGTGACCGTGCCTTTGTGTGGCACTCAGACAACGCAAATCGTCACCAATGAAAAGGGAACTCCCTGCTGAGTTCAATAATACCTAGAGACCCAAATACACAAGACTCTACGTCATACAGTTCATTAGCTGTGAATGTGGGCATGGCCAAAGCATAGGGGTCGGGTCAAATCTTTACCAATAAAAAAGGAAGTCTCTGCTGAGTTCATTGATACCTCACATAAGACTACCTTAAATGAGTCACCAGTTATGAAAGGGGCGTGGCTTAAGCATAGGGGGCGGGCCAAACCATCACCAATCAATAAAGAACTCTGTTGAGTTCAATGATACCTCACACAAGGGTCTACATCAAACGGGTCATAAGTTATAAAAAAAGGGGCTTGGCTACAGCATAGGGGCGAGCCAAACAATCACCAATAAAGAAGGAACTCTCAGCTGAGTTCAATGATACCTCACACAAGACTCTACCTTAAACGGTTCAAATGGTATGAAAGGGGGCGTGACCTGAGTAAGTGGGCATAAAGTATAGGGGTGGCTCAGTATCACATGTAGACCACACATAAGTTTCATGTAAATCGGATGATGTTTGTCATATAAGGCAGATTTCATGTTGCCAGCGGGGGGCGCTATGACCAAATGTAAATTTTGGCCTGTAGGTGTCCTCAGGTCTGGACCCTTGTCAAACGTGACAAATTTCGGGCGGATATGACAATGTACACTAAAGTTACAACAACTTCTTCGTTCATCGATACATGCTCAAAATGGCCGCCACGCCACGCCCACACCGTTCGACACAAAGTTTTATAACTTTTCATCTTTAAGGTTTTAAGGTACATAGTACAGACCAAATTTGAAGTCCATCGGATGAAATCTCTAGGAAGAGTTTGTTAAAGTATAGCACCTTGACTTTTAGGCCTACTTCCTGTTGCCACTAGGGGGCGCTATGACTTTTAGTAAATATCGGCCCTTATATGTCCTCAGGGTTGGACTCTTATGAATCCTGAAAAGTTTCGAGCCAATTGGACGATGTACACTTGAGTTATACCCACTTCCTGTTTCGATGGCAAAAGGGACAAAATGGCCGCCCCGCCACGGCCATGCCCTATGACGAAAATTTTTTTTTTTAACAAATTTTCATCTTTAACGTCTTAAGATGGCACAGACCAAATTTGAAGGAGTTCGTTAAAGTACAACATTTGGAAATGGCTAAAATCGCACTAATTTTGAACTTTCAATTCAAAATTGCGGACTTCCTGTTGGGTTTAGGGTATGGCTCCAATGGCGTTTTTTGTACATTTTGATATGCTACATATGGGTACCAAGTTTCGTGAGTCTACGTTAAACATACTGCAGGTGCTCAATTTATTTAATTTTATAGGTGGCGCTCGCGAGCCATTTTTGTGCGCCTTTTTCCGAAACCCTTAAAATGTAAACATTTTCACCAGTCCTGATGCATGTGCAAAGTCTGGTGAGTTTTTGAGTATGATAAGGTCCCCAAAAAGGCAATTCATTGCAAGGAAGAAAAAAGAATAATAATTCCTTTAGTTTCAATAGAGCCTTCGCTGCTGTCGGCACTCGGGCCCTAATTATTAGATCTTAGAAAAATAAGTTAGTCACGTTCATATGGCTTAGGTGTTGCCCAAAACAGCTCGGGTGCTGTACCCAAACCTTATAATGGCGGGAAAACCCTGGATTAGACTGCATGAGAAATACCAAATGTTAAATGTAAATTCTGAAAGAAAATCTCTTCACAAACCTCAGAAAACAAAGTTGTTTTGATAAGAAATCTTTAATGTATTCTTATGGCATCAACAATGTGTCATGTGTAATAAATATGTCTTCTGACAAATGTTCAACACCACAGCATATATAACAAGAAGTTACAGTGAAAAATTTGGTATTTCTTGTTTTTACATTGTGAAGACTACATTTGAGGCATATAAAGTTTAATCCATTTGAACTTTTTTCACTTTAGTCCAAACATTTTCAGTTAGTATCCCTTTCTTAAATTTATTAAATCATTCAGCATCTTAACAGTTACAGTTTTCTTTAATGTGCAGATACGGTGCATGGCTCGGTCATCGATAACATCACCGAGTTACATTGTGGTTAGTTTATATCCATGACGTCCCACTTCTGGGATTGCTCTCGTTCTGGTGAAAATTCTGCCGGATGTCACTCTTTTCGGATGTCCGTTTTGGGATATCCCGTTACCTTCCTCTTTCTTTGTGTTGTAATTTTAAACTCTGGTGGATTTCTGAGGACTATGTTTAACTGCTCCTCAGATCTCTGCAGGGTAAATCCAGACAGCTAGCTAGACTATCTGTCCAATCTGAGTTTTCTCTCGCACGACTAAAACTACTTTTGAACGTACACAAGTTCCTTCCCTAGGCTATCTAGCAGCGTGGAGCTTAGCACCACCCTAGACAATTGTGATTGGTTTAAAGAAAAGCCAATAAACCAGAGCATGTTTTTCTCCCATCCCGGATTGCTGTGTGGACTAGCCAGACCCTTCTCCGCAGCGCTGTGAAGGAAGGTCTGGCAATGCGAGACTACACTGTGGTGGACTCGTGTGGGCCAAAAACAGATAACGTGAGAGTAAAAACTATGCAGGATTTTCTCTGAATCATTAAACTGTGACAACAACCTCAGACAGTTGATCTGCTCTGCTGTGAACTTTTTAAAGTATAGTGTTTTGTCATTTCATAAAAAGAAAGGATTGGTTTTAATAGAGCATTCCCCAGATCTTCAGCCAATTGTGTCAAAACACTACCGGGAGGACCAATTGTGAGCACAAATATGACTTATATGACTCAACCCCTCAAAGTCTCTGTCTAGTATCGGTCTCAACCCCTCAAAGTCTCTGTCTAGTCTCGGTCTCAACCCCTCAAAGTCTCTGTCTAGTCTCGGTCTCAACCCCTCAAAGTCTCTGTCTAGTCTCGGTCTCAACCCCTCAAAGTCTCTGTCTAGTCTCGGTCTCAACTCCTCAAAGTCTCGGTCTAAACCCCTCAAAGTCTTTGTCCAGTAAACTCTGGTCTTGGTGATGACTTGGTCACAGTTTAGGTGGTCTAGACTATAACACTGCTAGTTAGCAACGCTCTTTTTGGGCCAGTGTTGGCATCTGGAATCAGACACTTCTATCCCTCCTTCCCTTTCTTCCTTCATTCCTCTATTCCTTTTTTTTCATTTTCTACCACCTCTCCCCCACCCCTTCTGACTATTACTATTTGACTATGTTAAAACTGTAAATATAGATTTAGATGTAGATTTCACAAATGAAGCATTCAATTTAATTTAATGATGACAATTCTGATAATTGACGTTTAAGTCATTTTATCAGATTCAATCTCAAAATTTCAGATGATACAAACTTCTCCAGTTTGAAGAGTTGAAATGGGACTATGTTCATATTTCACATGTTATATACTGTACTAAAAGAAAAATTGATAGATAGAAAAAACTAATTGTTTTTGCAGTTTCAGATATCACAAATTTCAATGTGATCGATGATTTAAAAACAATCTTGCATGCATTTGTAAGTTGTCAAAAATCACTCAAAAATACATATTAAAAAATTGCAGCAAACATAACATTTTTAAACTTTAAGAATTTAGTGAGAGTTGTGTGTGTGTGTGTGTGTGTGTGTGTGTGTGTGTGTGTGTGTGTGTGTGTGTGTGTGTGTGTGTGTGTGTGTGTGTGTGTGTGTGTGTGTGTCAAAGTGGCCAGTGTTTTTTCAGTTTTGATAATCACAAACAGATGAAAGCCAGATGTTTTAACAAATGTGATTATGCCTTTAAGATGCATAAAACTTCTCCTTCATCTTTTTTTAAAATGTCTTCAGAAAAAGATTTCACAAATTTAAGTGAAGCTGGGCTCTTTAAATAAATACTTTTAGATTTGTAAATGCATTTAAAGTTCCAAGTTTATTTTCAGATATGCACACGTCTTTGCAACCAAACATTTTTATGTGGAGTCTTGACCTGATTTGTTGCTTCCAACATTACATATTCAGATTATATTTACATTGCAGGGTCTGTTTTATTCCATCAAGTCTCAGACCTTTTACAGGTATATGTCCCCTCTTTGTCACTGAGGTCTGCTGATCAGTCTCTTTTGGCGGTCCCAAAGACTAGATTAAAGACCAGGGGAGACCGAGTTTTTTCTGCCGTCACCCCCAAACTGTGGAACGAACTGCCCCTACATGTGAGGATGCCCCCCACACTGCCTGTTTATAAATCACGCCTAAAGACTCACTTATTCTCACAGGCTTTTTGACTCTGTTGTTGCTCTGAGTATATCACCATCCATTTATATTTTTCATATGTGTATGCATGTGTATATGTATATATGTGTATATATAAATATATATATATATATATATATATATATATATATATATATATATATATATATATATATATATATATATATATATATATTTATGTGCGTGTATATGTAAATTCATTTTATATAATATTGTGTATTTATTTTACATCTGGTCTCCGGCCCGCAGACAGATTTTCAGCTGTTCACAATGTTTATCTCATATGGGGCAGGCTAGATACAATGACTGACAACTTGCAGAGTGTTCGTGCTTCATGAAAAATATGCAATGTCATTTTTTGCACCCTCACGCCGGGGACACTATGGCGATCATAAACCTAGCTTAGTAAGGAGGAGCGCAGTTGTGGCGTTTACAAAAACAACCAAGATGGCTGCAGCTAATGTGGAACTTTCTGTTAAAAAAAACTCATCTCTGCACGCTGTAGTCTGTTTACATTTGTCCGTCGCCACGCCCTGATTGGTTGTAGGTCTATCCAATTGCATCCAGAGGTATTTTCGTCTACAACCGTTGGAAATTGAACATGAACTAAGATGTTCCAGACTACTCACATTTGCAATTTGGTGTGGCATTGTCAGGCTCACGTTGGCTCCTTTTTTCTGAATCGTACAACAAAATTTATTGATCTATAGAGCTGATGGTTTTGATTCAAATCTTTCCTTATTTGATGATATGATGATGCTTTCAAGAACTTCAAAACTATCTGTGGCTTTTTGTGGATGATTTTAAACCTCAAAATATGATGTATCCACCTATCTGTGCAAACTTCTTTTGTGTGGTCAACTCTCTTTAAATCCACACGTCTACACTTTAAATTATGGTGGAAATCATTATTTGAAAAGACACCAGATAGAGTATACATTTACGGCAGATTTAACTTTTAAAACCCATATGAAAACCCACCTGTTTCCAGAAAATTAAGACTGATTTTAGACTTAATGGAACGTTAAGAAAATAATTTTATCGCGTCTGGCTACCATCACCCTCTCATGTGACTCTCCGATGGAGCATCCTCTCCATCAGATGGCTTTTCCCAAGATGAGGATGCTCATGAAGAAGACCAGAATGAAGAAGAGCCACATGAAGAACCGATCCATGACTTTGGCGACCTTCCTCCACTCCCCAATGCGCAGCTGCGCCGCTCGCTGGTCCTGGTACGAGTTGGCAATGTACTCAACGTTACTGCGCAGTCCCTGGTGCTGGCACACACACTGGGTTCTCACAAAGATCTCCCTCCTGTTCCCTCCTTCACCTCCTATGCCTTTTTTTTCTTCAACATGCTCTCCTCCTGTACTGGCGCTTTTTGACTCTTCCGGCTTACCTTCATGTCCTCCAGCAGCTCCTTCCTCCTCTGAATGGTTAATGGTTACAAACAGATCCTCTTTCCATTCTGTCTGGTCGGTCACATCCCTCTCCAGCTTTAGAGACTCTCCAGCCGCATCATCTTCCACCCTCCCTGCCCACACCTGCCCGTTCACATCCCAGTTTGTTCCTTTGGTGTTGCTGCCATTGGCTGCCGGGGCTTCGGGCTCCTCCTGCGACAGAGGTTGTTTCCTAGACGCAGTCCTGCCGAGGCAGTTCTCACCGACCTCGTAGACGAAACAGATGCGGGCGAGGTAGTTAAGGATGAAGCGCTCGGCCCATTGTGGGACTGGACGAGCTTCAGAACCGCAGTGGTGGATATTCATAATAAAGATGGTGAGTGCTGTTGATGCAGTGACCATCGTCATGGTAGCAATGTAGTACTTTCCTATTGAAAAAAGAAAAATTGAAGATCATTTAGTGTTGAAAATCCATGTGCAGTTAAATATTTAAAGTCTCAAAGACAAATGTGAGCTTTGATCCTCTGACCAATCTTTACTTGTAAGGAAAGTGTCGGATAACAAGAAGAGCCTTGTTCGGACTGCCAGCCCAAATCAGTTTTTTTGGCATTTCCAAATTGAGTCTGGAGAGCAAAAAAACACATTAAATGCAATTTTGGCAAATCGGATCCAAACCATATTTGGAGGTGGTTTGAAATGCGGTTTGAAATGTGATTACAGTTGGATTCATATTCTGAATTCTTATCTGAATATCTGAGTATTTATCATGTGTAGTCCTAAAATCAGACAAAATACTTATTGTAGGTGATTTTAATATCCATGTGGACGTTGACAACAACAGCCTTAGTATTGCTTTCAACTCACTACTAGATTCAATTGGTTTCAGTCAGTGTGCATAAGGCCTCTTCAGCTAAGCCATCTACCTGTCCCTTAGATCCCATCCCAACGAGGCTACTTAAAGAAGCGTAACCCGTGGTTAACACTTCATTACTAGATATGATCAATATGTCTTTATTAACAGGTTATGTACCACAGTCATTTAAAGTAGCTGTGATAAAACCTATTCTGAAAAAAAAAACTCGATCCTGAGGCCAACTATAGACCTATATCTAATCTTCCCTTCCTCTCCAAAATCCTTGAGAAGGTAGTCGCCAATCAGTTATGTGATTTTCTACATAGCAATAGTGTATTTGAGGACTTTCAGTCAGGATATAGAAAGCATCATAGCACAGAAATGGCACTGGTGAAAATTACTAACAACCTTCTAACTGCTTCAGACAAAGGACTTGTCTCCATACTTGTCTTACTAGATCTTAGTGCTGCCTTTGGCACTATTGACCATACCATCCTGTTACAGAGACTGGAACACTTAGTTGGTATTAAAGGAATCACACTAAGCTGGTTTAAGTCTTATTTATCTAATCGATCTCAATTTGTTAATGTTAATGACAAATCCTCCAAGTACACTAAAGTTAACCATGGCGTTCCACAAGGCTCAGTGCTTGGACCAATTCTATTCACGTTGTATATGCTTCCCCTAGGCAATATTATTAGGAAACATTCAATTAACTTTCATTGATATGCGGATGACACCCAACTATACCTATCAATTAAGCCAGACGAAAGCAGTCAGTTAACTAAACTCCAAGCATGCATCAAAGATATAAAAGCATGGATGACCTACATTTTTCTGATATTAAACTCAGACAAAACTGAGGTGATTGTGCTGGGCCCTAAACACCTCTGAACCTCATTATCCAAAGGTATAGTTACTCTGGATGGTATTGCCCTGGCCTCCAGCACTACTGTCAGAAATCTAGGAGTTATTTTTGATCAGGATATATCCTTTAACGCCCACTTAAAAAAAACCTCAAGAACAGCCTTTTTTCACCTTCGTAACATTGCCAAAATTAAGAACATTCTATCTCAAAACAATGCTGAAAAACTAGTCCATGCATTATTATCAAGACTCTCCAGCTGACAAGAACTGAGAAAAGGGACCATATCTCTCCTGTATTAGCTTCTCTGCATTGGCTCCCTGTAAAATTCAGGAATGAATTTAAATTCATTCTCCTGACCTACAAAGCTCTCAATGGTCAAGTGCCATTATATCTTGAAGAGCTCATAGTTAGGGTTGGGTACCGAAACTCAGTGCCAATAGGTCCCCGGTTCTGATGTAAATGGTAGTAACAAGACCGAATAACGACGAAAATTTCGGTGCCTTATTTCGGTGCCTGACTTTACACTACACTCGACAGCAGGTAACGTTAGCCTACCTTTAGCTAGCAGTTGGATTAAACACGGTTAAAATGCTGACAGCTAATGTTAAACAGTGTAAAGTGTGACTGTATTTCAACACTAGGACGCAACAGTCTGCTCTGCAGCGCAGCAGCTGCCGACGTTGAAAAAACACAGACGGTGCATTCACTGAAACTGGTAACCTACAGCCTCGCGGTGCATTCAAACATTACTCTTAAATCATTTAATTTTGACCATATGGCCTTAGTAATAAACAATGTTTTTTTAAATGTCACCGACTGTTGTTTAGTAGGCCTATCCTTCTTGTTTCTTCTTTTTTTTAAACTTTCTTAAAAAGTATCGGTTTAGGCACCGGCACCGTTTTAAAAGTACCGATTTTGCACCGGTATCGTAAAAAACCCAAACGATACCCAACCCTACTCATAGTACCTTATTGTCCCATTAGAGCATTGCGCTCCCAGTATGCCGAGTTACTTGTGGTTCCTAGAGTCTCTAAAAGTAGAATGGGATCCAGAGCCTTCAGCTATCAGGCTCCTCTCCTGTGGAACCAGCTCCCAGTCTGGGTCCGGGTGGCAGACACCATCACCACATTAAGAGTAAACTTAAAACTCTCCTCTTCGATAAAGCTTATAGTTAGGGAGTGAGGAGTTGCAGCGTTCGCCTAGACCGGCGGGGGAGGGTGTATAGCTCCAGACACGGCACACCTTCTTTTTACTGCTTCTCTTCATAGTCGTTAGATTAATCTACCATATAATCAATGATATAATCAAAGTAGAGGGTGGCAGGCCAGTACAGCCCGATCCGGTTGGGGAGAGTTCTAACCCAACCAGGCACTTCTCTTTAACCTGTCTCTCTTAGTTATGCTGTTTTAGTTTTAGACTGCCGGGGGACTTCCTTTGACACACTGAACTTCTCTATCCTCTCTCTTCCCATTTGTGTGCATCAGAAATGCTTGTTACTAACCTAGCTCTGGGGAGTCTATTCCCCGGAGTCCTTATGTTTTTTCTCGCCCAGCATGTTTCCTTGGATTAGAGTGGCACCAAGAACATGGATGCAGTTGTCGCTGTGGTCCTGCTCCAAGTCCACGCCCTGCTACACCCTGCTACACCCTGCTACACCCTGCTACTCTTTACGGTGCCCTGCAGTGTCCTGCTGCGTCGTGCTATGTCCAGCTATGCTCTGCTGTGCCATGCTACATCCTGTAACGTCCTGCAGTGGCCTGATATGACATGAACTACTACGACTACTTTTTCTAGTCACCAATCCGAAGTGAGTCTTCACTTGTCCCTTAAAATAGTCCACATTCTCAGCAAACCTAATGCTGGTTGGTAGAGCGTTCCAGAGTCTGGGTGCCATAGCCTCAAAGGCTCTATCCCCACTTCTCTTCAGACAGGTGCATGGCGCGGATAGCAAATTTAGATTGACAGACCTGAGAGACCGTGAGGGGGTGTGTAAGTGAATTCTGTTGGCAAGATAATCAGGGGCCTGACCATGTAGAGCCCTAGGTTATAGTAAGAATTTTGAATTGATCCTGTAGGTTACAGGAAGCCAGTGAAGGGAGTAGAGTAGAGGGGTGATATGGGTGTGCCTGTTTGATTTAGTAAGAAGCCTAGCAGTAGCGTTTTGAATAGATTGCAAGCAGTGAAGAACAGATTTATTGAGTGAGGAGAAAAGTGAATTACAATAGTCAATACGGGAGGAAATTAATGCATGGATGAGCATCTCTAGTTCTGACTGAGAGACCAGAGCCCTTAATTTACTAATATTGCGCAAGTGAAAAAAACAGGATTTGGTCAATGATTTGATGTGAGTCTCAAAAGATAGGGATTTGTCAAAGGTTACCCTAAGGTTCCTTAGACTGGGCTGGACCGCAAATGACAAATGCCCAATATTCTGCTTGATCAGAGGGATAGCACTGTCTGGCGCTATGATTAAAATGATGATGATGCAGAGTGGCAGTCCCCAATAGTGACATCAAAAGTTCTACCTGAGAGATAGGATGCACACCAGTCCAAGGCCACACCTGATATGCCCACCCATTCATGTAATCTCTTAATCATGATATGGTGGTCAACTGTATCGAAGGCAGAACTGAGGTCCAACAGTACTAAGAGTGAGCACAGACCTTTGTCTGAGGCCATCTGAAGGTCATTATGGACCCTTCCAAGGGCAGTCTGAGTAGACTGCCCTGACTGAAATTTGTCATATATCTCCAAATTGATTAGCCACAGTCTTTTCGATAATTTTGGACAACAATGGCAACTTTGAAATAGGGCGCTAGTTCTTTAACACTGTTGGGTCCAAATTTGGCTTCTTTATTATAGGTTGGATTAGGGCTGGATGATTAATCGAAAAATAATCAAAACCGAAATTCAGAGCCTATAACCGACGTTATGTTGCCAAGTCGGTTATTTCGGTCTTTTAATCCTATTAATATTTCCGCGGCCCACTGTGTGTTAATGTACTTTCCCCTTAAAACACATTACGGCCGCCGCGTGTGTAGTCACGTGACTCCACCCCGTCCAGTCTGCGACATTGAAGCAACATGGAGGAGAACTCAAACACAGAGTCAACTCAGCAACAGGAGCCGGAGCCACTTGTACCAAAAAAACACGCAGTGTCCGTCGTTTGGACACATTTTGGTTTCAATAAAGACGACACCGAACAAACTCAAGTCAAATGCAAACACTGCAGAAAAACTGTTATAGCGAACAAAGCTAATACCAGCAATCTATTTCAACACCTGGAGCGTAATCACATTACCGAATATGAACAGTGCATGGCTCAAAAAAAGAGAGAGGCTGACAATCGCCCAGCAACAAGTGCCTCCACAAAGCAGGTGTCAATAACACACACATTTACAAATGCTACACAATATGAAAAGGATTCAAGAAAATGGAGAGAAATAACTGACGCCATTAGTTACTACATCGCGAAGGACATAGCTACGGTGGAGCACAGTGGGTTTAAACAACTCGTTAAAACACTCAACAGAAGATACTTACTGTGCCATCGTGACACTATTTTTCCCAAACTGCGCTGCCCAACATGTACCAAACATGTCATAAAACAGTAGCTGCTGAACTTAAGTCTGTTAAGCACTTTGCAGCCACATCTGATCTGAGGTCAAGTAGAACGATGGACCCATATTTTTGCCTTACATTGCACTACATTGACAATGAATGGAAGCTGCGCAACAGGTGCCTTGAGACAACATATTCAGACAGCAGTTCTTTATTTTCTACATTTTTAGGAAACTTTTTTTTACATTAAAACTTAAATTACTTTTTTATAAGACGTTTTTATTTCATTGTAAAATCTACTGTTGTAGATTTCAGTTCAGTTGTTTGAAATATTTAATATATAAGCATTAATTGCTATCTGTGTGTTGTTTCCTTATTTTAGAATCACAAATATAGGATTATGCACTCTTTCATTAGAAAAAATAACCGTGAACATATTTTTTTTTTAAATAATTGTTCAATAATCGTAATCGAGGTAACTTGTTCGATTAATCGTGATTATGATTTTAGCCAAAATCGTCCAGCCCTAGGTTGGCATGTTTAAAGTAGGACGGGACACAGCCTGTGGCCAATGAGGAGTTGACAATAGCCACTATACTAGGGCCAATGGCAGGAAGTGCTTTTGAAAATAACGAGGATGGTATTATATCCTGTGGACAAAAGGACATTTTCATTTTCTTGGTCAGGTTTAGCAGCTCCTGGAGGCTGATTGGTTGAAAAGATTCAATAGTAGTAGGCCTAGGTGAAGGAAGGCAGTCTACATGAAGTTGTGGCCCAGACTGAATATTTGATCTAATAGATTCTACCTTATCAATAAAAAATGACAGCAGCCTATCACAGTCATCTTGAGAGCATATTGTTGGCACAATGGTAGGAGGAGAGACAATATTATTTATAGTATCAAATAAAACCTTGGGGTTTCTCTTGGAAGAAGAGATTAAATTAGCAAAATAAGCAGTCCTGGATGTCTTAACTAAATTACTAAAATCCTGCATAAGCTCCTTAAGATACAGACGGTGTACCTCAAGCCCAGTGGATTTCCACAGGCGTTCAGTCCTACGACAACTCCTCCTTAGACAACGCACATCGTCCGTCACCCAAGGCAAGGTGTTACAGATGGGCTTAAATTTTGACTTTAAAGGAGCCACTTCATCCAACACAGAAGAGCAGAAGTTGTTAAAAGATTGCATTAAGAGCTCAACATCATTATTACCCATAGTAATAAAGTCACAGTCAAACCGGGAGATAAATTGCTCAACAGTTGTTTGAGTAATAATGCGCCGACATGTCAGCCGTTTCTGGCAAGGGGGGTCAGCAGTGGTAGAGAGATCAAAAAAGATACACTTGTGGTCACTAATCAACATATCCTCACAGCATATAGAGTTAACCTCCAGACCCAGTGTAAAAACAAGGTCTAATGTATGGCCACCAGCATGTTTGGGCCTGTGAACATGCTGCTTTAGATTGTGTGAGTCAGTAATACTAAGAAAGTCTTTTGCACCATGGTTATTGGCAACATCAATGTGCAGGTTAAAATCCCCAACCATTAATAGCTTTTCAAATTTAATAACAGATGACATAAAGTCTGTGAACTCAGATAAAAACTGCCCAGCAGGACCAGGGGGGCGATAAATAAGAATGCAATAGAACAGCTTTTGGCATTTCGGCAGGGTACAAGCGGCCGAAATGGGTTTCCTCAGGAGGGTGGCTGGCGTCTCCCTTAGAGATAGGGTGAGAAGCTCAGTCATCCGTGAGGAGCTCGGAGTAGAGCCGCTGCTCCTTCACGTCGAAAGGAGACAGTTGAGGTGGTTCGGGCATCTGGTAAGGATGCCCCCTGGGCGCCTCCCTAGGGAGGTGTTCCAGGCACGTCCAGCTGGGAGGAGACCTCGGGGAAGACCCAGGACTAGGTGGAGGGATTACATCTCCAACCTGGCCTGGGAACGCCTCGGGATCCCCCAGTCAGAGCTGGTTAATGTGGCTCGGGAAAGGGAAGTTTGGGGTCCCCTGCTGGAGCTGCCCCCCCCGCGACCCGACACCGGATAAGCGGAAGACGATGGATGGATGGGATGGATAGAACGGCTTTATCCGACCAACTCTAGTGATTTGCAATTCAAAAGAGGCGAAAGTTTCCAGGCTCACCAGCTGACAGGGGTAGATATTTCTCCATACTATGGCAAGTCCTCCACCGCGGCCAGACAGACGCGGGGATCCAAAAAACAAGCAGGCAACAGGACACAGGTCATTCAGATGAATAAACTATTTTAGCAATTTGTAAATTATAGAGTGTGGGCTAGACCTACTCTATTTATAAAGTGTCTCGAGATAACTCTTGTTATGATTTGATACTATAAATAAAATTGAATTTAATTGAATTGATTTCTACAGATGCGTCTCATTCCTGATGCTCTCGTTAGTCAAATCCGATTTCAAAGTGTCTTCGTCACTCGTGTAGCTGAGGGTTATGTACCTTTACTTATGCAAATAATAAATATAAAAACATAGAGGCTCTGTAGTCTGAGCCAGCGTGAACCAAGAATGCCTTTATTTACTTCCACATTGTTGCGGCAGCGCAGCTTTACTCTTTCCAGTTATACCTTTCACAATAAAATTCCAACTTAAATGTACTCCAAGCATTTTGCTAAAGAGGCAACTCAACAAAATGCGTTCTTGTGTCCTTTAAAGTGCTCATATTATGCTTTTTGGCTTTTCCCCCTTTCCTTTATTGTGTTATATATCTTTTTTGTACATGTTATAGGTTTACAAAGTGAAAAAGCCCAAATTCCCCCCCAAAGGGACTTACCATCTCCAACAGAAAACACTGTTCACCAACTGCTCCAAACAGCTCTGTTGTAGTCCAGCCTTTACTTCAGAGACACACGTGGTCACTTTGGAACACACGTTATAATGCTCGCCTAGCTGCTAGCATGGCACGCCCTCATACTCTGCTTCTGACTGGCTAGTAGTCCTTACCTAGGTACTGTCAGGACACGCCCTCATACTCTGCTTCTGACTGGCTAGTAGTCCTTACCTAGGTACTGTCAGGACACGCCCTCATACTCTGCTTCTGACTGGCTAGTAGTCCTTACCTAGGTACTGTCAGGACACGCCCTCATACTCTGCTTCTGACTGGCTAGTAGTCCTTACCTAGGTACTGTCAGGGCACGCCCTCATACTCTGCTTCTGACTGGCTAGTAGTCCTTACCTAGGTACTGTCAGGGAACACCCTCATGCTCTGCAACTGACAAGCTAGCAGTACTTACTGTGCATGTGTGACTCCCAACAAAGATGTAACAGAAGTGAGATGTCTCACTCTGTAGCTAAAACAGAGAGCTCAACACACATGGTGAAAAGAGGAGTTGCAGCAATGTGCAGTACAACAAAAAAGATGGTGTTTTCTGAAGATTAAACCACATAAACCTATTCTGATACAACCTCTAAATACAATAATGAACCTGAAAATTAGCATAATATGAGCACTTTAAGTTGTCATGTGTTTACTTGCTGTTTCTGTAACACCAGAGACAACATGCATAACAGCAGAGCTGATCCAAGTCACACATTTTAAAACGGATTAAAAATCTACTTTACTTTAAATGGACAGAATTTATATCCGCAATAAATACAATCTCCCAAGTATGTTTATCTTTGACAGAGACAGTTGGTTATTTATGTGACAACAATCTGAGATAGTTAAACTATTAATATATATATCTACAACCGTTGTACTCTTTGTACCTCTTTAGTGAGATGGCAACAGCTTAACTGGCTGTACAGAAGGTTCTCAGCTAAGATGTGAAGATTTACTTCAACTGCTGTTGGCAATACTGAGACTTGAATGCTGAACTTCTGAGAGATCATTGATTCCTGAGCTGTGACTGTTGTATTTTAAATAACCGCTGACAGGCCTAATCGACCTGCAGGCCTCCCTTATTACAGCGCTGTTAGCCAGCAAACATAAACGTGGTGTTTACTGTCAGCTGTAAAACTGTACACCAAAGTTTTTACTGTCTGTTCAGTTTATTTGTTAGAAACAAAAAGACAGCGCACACAAAACAACTGCAGATCTGCTTGCCTGGCAACTTACTTCTATTTTACAACAGCAAACTGTTTCTCAGCATACGCAACATTCATTGAAAATTCATAGTTCTTCCATTGACCATCTAATCTGATCTGAGGCTCTTATACTGCAGCGGGGAAGGAAGAAACAGTTGCAACATATCAGCCAGTCGCAGCTTTTACCCTTCAGACTTGTGGTTAAATGTGTACGCTGGAGGAAGACACATGTGCCAACTGGAACACAATATTACATGGGGGATAACTTTTTCACATCAGACAATTCCACTGAGCAGAAAATCTTTGGATTAATATTTTTCTGAGAACACAAATACAGAGCTCAATTTATTGTATGCGTTTTAGCAATAAGGACGTGCTTAGACTTTGTAGTTTAACTTCCTTTCTGCATCGGAAGTGTGTCACTTTGTGTATCTTGACATCTGCAGCTTGTGATCAGCTAGCACCCACATTTTAGCAAATGTCTAACCCATTCTATAACGTACAGCCTGAATTGGTATTTTATGTAATAATCCAATAATGTTAGATAATGAGAAAATATTCCGGTGAGAATCAGGTTACCAATATTCTTTATTATTTGGGGCTTTCTTTAATCTCTTCGGCATCTATATTAAAGGTCTGCAGTTCATGGCATGTCCGAATAGCTGATGGTCATACATCAGTCAGAGAATAAAAAGATTAAGCACGTTCGAAACAACTGACTACGTCCATCCAATTTTTTTTATTTTTTTTTATTTCAAAATGTTACCATGAAGAGAGAAACTCACATTTCCCTATATAAAATACAAAGCATATAATTAAAAATTAATAATTTGAACATTTCTAATTACATCAGTTTGGGATGTTTTGACACTCTTGAAGACAAATATTGCACTTACAAGAAACACAAGATAAGATCAATCAGCATGGTTAAACTGGTGTGTTGCAGAAGTGAGTAGCAATGGGACACATCAAGAAACAGCCAATACCAAAACCTGAACTAAATGTCTGATAGGAACAATGATGTATACAATGTACACTAGCACTGTCCTACTTAGTAGGTACATTTTTGCATAAAGAAATGCCATGAATTTGAAAAAGATCCAAAATATTACAAAGACGTTTGATGGAAAATGTGTCATATCAGAACAGGAGGGTTTGAGGTGTATGTATATTCATAGCAGAGCTGGGAGTAAGTCACACATGTGCAAGTCACAAGTGAGTCTCAAGTCTTAACCTACAAGTCGCAAGCAAGTCTCAAGTACACTGCAGTGAGAATCAAGCAAGTCAAGTTGAGTCCCTGTTATTAGTCAAGTCACACAAGTCAAGTCATACAGTCTAAAGTATTTTGCTTTCTAGCTAACCTTTAACCAGCCGGTTAATTAGCTAAAAAGACACATTACTTTCTTTGTGGGTTTCATAGTGACAGATACAGTACGATGTTGTGGTGGTTGTGTCCCTGATTTTTGAGCTGCAAACCCTTTACACCGCTGTTATCTTCTTACCACGGCCATCGTCTAGATAATCCTTGAATCCAAATGTTATTGTCTTTGGCATAACCCCCTCTATGACGGCTGCCACCTGTGTTGGCCTCTGCTGGTCTGCTGTGCTCTGGAAGGTTGCCAGGTTGGTGCGCATTGCGTCATGTTTCAAAAACTTCTCAATATCTTAGAAAAGCAAATGTTAAGTCAAAGTCAAAGTCAAGTTGAGTCATTTATCAATATGTATACACACTGTATATTAGAGTTGAGCCTGAAAACGAGTATCCGGTACAGATAAAGCACTTTTGCCGAGTACGAGTATTATACGAGTAATACGAGTCAATATCTGTGCTCGGATTGAATAAAACTCCTCATTGGGTAGCTGACTGTGTCTGCGTCCTGTGATAGGCTAGAAGTCACAGCGCCCCTCCCCTCCACACGCTCTGCTCACTCACTCACAGAACACAGAGGAGAACAGCTCTCCTCTCTCTGTCTCTCCCTCAGTCACTCAGGTTCGCGGGTCTTTTCCGTTAACGTTTAGGGTCTCTTCAGCTTCAGGTTTGTTTTTTACTTCGGTTTGTAGTACTTACTTATTAACCAGTAGAGTTCTGGTTTGTAGACGAGGTGCCGTAGAATGCGACTCGCGTTGCGTCTCTGCCTGTCGGAGATTTGTTTTCTTTTTTAAACCGTCAGCTGGCTCTAACCAGTTTTTTTTTTTACTTCACGCACTGAGTGTCTGACACTTTCTTGCTGTATTTTATAAGTCAATGCATATCTATTTGATCCGTAGAACACAGTCCCCCCGCCCCCCCCCTCTCTCTCTTTCTCTCTCCCAGTCTCTCTCTTACTCACACACACACACACACACACACACACACACACACACACACACACACACACACATACCTGGTGTGGAAATAAAAAAATAAAAAAGAACCAAAAAAAAAATGTAAGTTAAAAAAAGAAAGTTATGTTGAGTATGAAAACTCTTGTTCATTACATTTTACTTCATAATTGCAACCGCATGTGTTGTATTCATTGTTGCAAAACTTGTTCTGTATATAGTTTGTACTCGCTCATCCCTACTGTATATATATATATAAGAAGTTGTGCGACTCGAGTCCTCCACCTCTGATGGTCATAGTCCCCAGTTCAAGTCCATACAGGCGTCCTTTTTGGTTGCATGTGGTACACATGGATCAAAAGACAGAAGTTTACTGTGAAAAGACACAAATCCCATCTTAGATGGAAAGCAGCAATGAAAATTCCGATGTAGATTCTTGATTGATTAGGTGATTTTGTCGATTACGGTTGAGGAGAGGGCAGATGATCAGAGAGGCAAGAGCTTTACTCATTTTCTTTCCTCAAAGATATCGTCCAGCAACCGCTTTGAGGATTCAAAGCGATTTGTCTCTTTCTGTCGATCGACTCTCTGGTCACTCCTAAATCCCACTTATTCTTCCCTCTAACCTGGACCTCATAGTAAAATCTCCCTGAAGTGAACTTCTGCTTTCCTAGGACACTGGCATAATAAGAAAATCTCTCTGGATTGTCAGGGAGATTCTTACATACCTCACCACAGTTCACTTGTTTCCATCATCAGACAGGATGAGCCAGGGATTTGCTGTATCAGGATCAAGAGTCACATCCACTGCATACTGCTGGAACCTCTTCAGCTCTGCCTCAAAGACCTTTTTCATGTCTTTACAGAGTATCTCCTCCAGCTGATCCACAGCTCTAACCACAGTCCCCTCGTAGTTCGGAGGACAAACACTGACATCCGTCCAGTCCTTGATGGTCATTCATTCAGGGTCAGAAAGGTTTTGGTGAGATAGAGGTAGTCTTCGGAGCATGAGAGCTGCAGACTCCTTCAGAGCAGGGTCGGACCCTGTGAGCTTCATTACTATGCTCCACTGAGGGTTTGATTTGCTGTACCTTCTGCTGTCTTGTCTGGATCATCTGTTGAATTTCAGCCTCCGCCTTCCCCGGTTCAGCCTTTTTTTCTTTATATTCATTTTTCAGAGGAACAACATCATGTGTCTTGTGGTCTAAAACAGTGCAGAGCATGCAGAGACACATCTGGTCACTCTTGCAGAACAGCTCCAGAGGTTTATCATGCTTCGTACACATCCTGCCTTCCAGGTTCTCCAAAGGGTCGAACAGCTGATGTCTTTTCAGGCCTGACATTGTCAAATGAGGCTCCAGGTGAGTCTCACAGTAAGTATCCAGACAAACCAGGCAAGACTTCAGGGCCTTCAGTTTTGTTCCAGTGCAGACGTCACAGGAAATGTATTCTGATCTGGCACATTTTAGCTTTCTGAACGGAGCAGCCATCTGAGAGATCAAAGTATTGACCCACAGCTCAGGTCTTGTGTAGGTCTTTACACAAAGGACACTGGAAAGGGACATTCATATCCCAGTGTTTTGTGATGCATTTCTTGCAGTAGTTGTGTCCACATGTTGTGGCAACTGGATCAGTGAACACATCCAGACAGATGGGGCACAGAAACTGGTCTTTAGTCGGCAGAGAGTGAAAAATCAATGGAATTATTTGCTTGCAATTTTCCAGTCCTTAGACCTGTCATAACAGGACATACATTTTAAAGTACGTTGTTATTGTCACTATGATGAAAGTACATTGAGTATTGTCAACTATGAAACTGAATGAACCTTCTGTCTGAGTAGTAGTACGTGTTAACTTACAATAAGTATCACCGGCTGTACTCACCAGTATTTGGCTGAGACTGTGTGGTTGAGAAAGTCCTAATGAACTCAGTTTTCTTCAGAGAAAACGTTTACTCGACTGCAGCTCCACTGTCGCTCTAACAAACTTTCACTTCCATCTGTGAAATGTGTTAGGTTGAAACTCTTGTCTTTCCAATGTTTCTTGGCTTGCTGAAGCTTTCAGGATGACATTTGCTGCATATCTGACCTGTTAATTATAGTGACAAACGTTAATTATAGTGACAAACCTTTGGCACAAAATGAATTCAATCTGGAGTAAGGTGTGTATATACCCTAGGGTTTCTCATTACTTCTTTCTTTCTTTTTTGCAATCATAACCTATAGCAGCCCAAGCATTTATAAAGACAGGTCAGTCCAAGATTTAAAAGAAGATAGTTTACATATGTTTGGGTCAAGAAGGACACAACACCTTCTCAACAAGCCCAGAACAATCCTACCATCAGTCTATGGTAAAGCTAAGTGTTGTTTAAACTGTAACTGTTAAATGCCAACAGGTTTCAAAGTGGCAGAAATAAGGAGAGTGTTTGCAAAACATCCATTGTGCCTTGAGTGTTTCTATTTCAGACTATTTGCTTTGGAATTATATATTGACATTAGATTCAGAACATGCTGAGCTAACAGAAGTAGTTGTACTAGTTTCACAGGATGCAGGATTGAAATAAAGCTGTCACAAACACTGTACTGCTGCCAACTATTGTTTCTGCATACTGGCTCTGCCTGTCAGGCTTGAAATCAGCTTCAGCTGCATTTGTTGACTGGATTGGAAAAATGTGTGCCCATCTTCAGTCAACTTTTCCTGTTTGCATAGAGTCAAGTACTCCAGTGGTTCCCAACCTTTTTGGTCTGAGCTACCCCCCAGCAGTGGCCTTAAGCATCTGGGGGCCTGTTTCAATAACTAATATGGGGCCCTACCCACATAAAACATAAACATAATAGAGAAGAAAAAGCAAGGATTCCTGTTGGTTTGCATCAATGGTATATTATTTTATTATGTGCACTTTCAGCCTTATGAACAGGCAGCTCAACATAGAAATAATCCAACCTTGGGTTAATTAAGTCTACTGCTAACTAATAACATTACTGTTGCCACAATACCCCGCGAATCAAATCCCCTACAGAGGGAGAGAGAGAGAGAGAGAGAGAGAGACAACACCGTCTCTCTCTCTCTCTCTCTCTCTCTCTCTCTCTGTCTCTGCACACACACACACACACACACACACACACACACACACACACACACACACACACACACACACACACACACACACAGTCTGGTTCTGGTGGTTGATGAACACAGATATGTGCTGATTGGCTCTCATAACGGGCTGGGTGGGTAGTGCACTGCCATGAGTCCATGAGGCTAATGTCTGATCACTCCACATTGTCATTGTGATATTTTGTCATTACATTCTGAATCTGCAACATTCTCTGTAAACGGTTTAGGGCCAAAATACATTTCTGACCTGCTAGTAAACTACGAACCACCCAGACCTCTCAGGTGGTCTGGGACAGGTCTGCTTTCTGTCCCCAGAGTCAGAACTAAACAGGGAGAAGCAGCATTTAGTTTCTATGCTCCACATATCTGGAACCAACTTCCAGAAAATTGCAGGTCCGCTGCAACTCTCAGTTCTTTTAAATCAAGGCTGAAGACCTTTCTTTTTGATGTTACCTTTCTTTAAACTGCTCTTTAATGTTTAATTTCTTATACTGCACTGTAACTTCTATTGTCGTATTTTATCTGTTTTTAATTTTGTAATCATTTTTAACTGCGCTTTAATGTTTTATTATTATTATAACACTTTGAATTGCCCAGTTGCTGAAATGTGCTATACAAATAAAGCTGCCTTGCCTTGCCTAAGGTAGATACAGTAAGTTAGTAGTAGGCTCAACAGTGGAGTTGCATATGAAGTGGTTTATATCATTAGTAAATACAATGATGGGCTCTGCGTTATTTCAGCACCGTGGACAGCACACCGGGCGGCGGGCGTAGATTTCACCTGAGCCCTTTTTAGAAATCCACCCTTCTGTGTTTGAGTGCTGAGAATGCCCTGATTAGTTCGTCTTTGTCCAGCAATTCAGTTACCTCGTGCTCAAGTGAAATCTCAGCGAGAGCTGACAGCCGCTCCTGGAGCATTGTTTTAACAGTGCCTCCTACATTTATTACAACCACCATGACATCCACCTACTTGACATTAATACCTTTTAAATATATATTTCTTAATATTTTCTCAACAAATGAACAACTCTAACAAAGCTTAAGTCTTCTCACCTATCAGTGGGACACTCTCGGAGGGTGGCATGCTCTCAGCCACCAGCAACTGAAACACGGTGAGGGCCAGGAGCACCGTGACACCCAGAGAAACTTTTTCACCAGAGTCAGCCGGCAGGTAGAAGCCCAGCGGAGCCAGAAAGGAGATCAGCATGCAGGGGATGAGGAGGTTGAAGATGTAGAAGGAGGCACGTCTCTTCAGATGGAGGCTGAAGGTGATGTCCGGGTACGGATCTGAACAGCAACCATACAGGATGACATTCTTCTTGGCTGGCATGCCCAGAACCTAGATAGAAAAAGATTGTATTTTCTGATAGAATTACATTTAGGAATGAGGTATTGTTCTGACAACACATGAACAAGGTTACCACTCACTTCCCACTCTACGTTGGGGACAAAGTCGGTTAGGTCGGCGCTGTCCAAGGCATTGGACAAATCCATCTGGTTGCCGTTGTGAGTCCAGGATCCAAAGGTTAAGTGACACTGCTGCAAATCAAAAGGGAAGAAGGCCACGTCCACGGAGCAGGAGCTTTTGGTGATGGCTGGCTGGTCCCACATGACCTGCCCATCGTTACGAAGAACCACGTTGGTCTCCATGGAGCTGGAGAACTCGTCGTCTGCACTGTGGTGGAAAAAGTGGAGGAAGTCGTGTGAAGGCAGGGAGAAGCAACAGCAGATTGGAGTTGGGGAAATTGGATTAAGGTGAGATTGGAGTGCTTTACAGAATGTGTCCATCACAAGCAGCAACTTCCAGGTCTGAAAAGTAAAGCCAATGCGGAAGTGCCTTAAACCTGCATTCTATCTCATTTTCAGCATTTTATAATGACTTTATGGTCTCAATCGCTAGTTTAAAGTGTTCTTCAATACAGCATGATCTTCATTTAGTAAATGATGAAAGCAGGGGATGCTTTAGGATCTGTCAAGTCAGGACAGAGGCTTAGCAATGCTAACCATGCTAACACTGAGGACATTAAAAGAGACTTGAATTTGTTTTTGTATGTTGTTGTTTTTACTATAAAGGTTGGCCCTCTCACTGTGTGTTTTCACTTCATCAAAGTTAATTGGAACATTTTGGTCACCTAGAAATGTCTTGTTCAGCATTCTGTCAACCAAGCTGCTAGCTAGCTCTATCGTTAGCTGGTAACTTAAGCGAAAGTTTGCAGATTTTTTGTTCTGCCATACATGCATGTGAATGGCGCCAGTACCCAGAGGTCTGCGTTTACTCCACTGAATGACTCACTTTGGAAGGGTTAAAAATCGGCGACTTTCCCTGTTCAGTGTTTAACTTAGCACAGCACCATGAAACCATAAACAACACTGGCTTGCTAGCCCAGCTTCAAGCTTTTGGACTAGGACAGGGTGGTTAGCGCAACACCTGAAAAGCACCATTGTTAATCTCTGCTCCTCACCACAGGACTTCTCGTGTGCTACGAGCAAATCACTCCGCCCAAGTAGCAGAAGTAGCAGTGCTTCGCCTTCTGAGAATATAGTTCCCAGTTTGTTTACGGTTAGAAGATGGCTGTGTCTCATGTAACCTCGTACACGCTGTGACTATACAAATCACAACATGTAAATAAGAAAATGTTGGCATTATTTTGTCACTTATTGGGAGCAGTAGGCTAGTTGGAGCCGGTTACCTCCAGGATCTGTGGCTCCAGGATCTGTGCTAAACGAGGCTAGCGGTGGGTGTGCCAGACAGAGTTACGACACGCACGGAGATGAGAAGGGTATGTATGGCCTTATCTAACTCTGGGGGATACGGTGAATAAGCTTAAGACCCAATAAGTCGGCGTGTTCCTTTAAACTGCAGTCCACAAACCAACCAGTGACGTCACCACAGGGGATAGAAAACAGAAGATCCTACATCCACTATTTTTTACAGTCTATCGTCAGTAATAACTTAGTAACACCACCGATTAATCAGCTTGCTTTCCTGTCAATGTCCTGTCAGGCAGATCCACCAGCAGGAGGCTACACCTACCTGTTATACAGGACAATGTCAGGTCTCCATACATAGCTGCTGGGTATGCGGATGGTGTCAAGGCCGTCATAGTCCTCCTTCTTCCAGGTGAGGTAGGCATCCATCCAAACCTGGCGGATCCACAGGTAGGTAGTCAGGATCTGGTTCCGCTCATCCTGGTGAAAGGACACATACATCAGACCAGCATATACTGTATGGGGTTCGCAAAATGTCAAGGTCTTGGAAAACAGAAGATCCCACATGTCAATGCATTTTTAAATGTGTTTGGATCATAGTTTTGACAAACATGTATGGATTAATTTCTTGTTAAACAAATGAGCCTCAAATCTCAGTGTGAAAGTCTTGGTTAACCCGCTACACACAACAGTGTTTCAGCCTTTGTCAAAGCCCATCTATCAGGATCTTTTTCAGGACATGATGGCAGGGGAACAAATCAGAGATCAGGGTTTGTTGATGTATTGTTGGTGCAAACAACTACACAACAGCTCTTATGCATAGCGTTATTCATTTAAAACGGGTTGTTTGAAGTTAAAGTTTGGAAATATATTCATCTTCCTCTGCTTATGCCATTGCCGTCAATGCAGAACGTGGCATTGTTTCCCCCCAGAAAGGGGCGTGGTGATGACAGCCTCCTCTGGATGACGTATTGCCAGTCTGATGTATACACAGCACGGTCAGGAATACACACAACATGAACATCTGGATCTCCAGTCAGGGTGTGATTACCATGTCGATGATTTGGGAGAGAGTGATCTGCAGTGTGACGTTGATGATGTGGTCAGTGTCCTCCACTGGCCGCAAAGCGTTGGTGTAGTTGGAGAACAAGTCTTTAAACAGCTTCTTAGCGTATCGACCATGAGCGGCCAAGCAAACTGTGGAATAGAAAGAGAGAGAAACATTTTTATCAAACCAGGTAGTTACAATATTGAAATTAACACTCACTGTCTCTCAAACCAAACAGCAGGACATGAAGATCACAGCATTGGTCAACATTTTGGTCCAGAGCAGATATGTCAACACCTACCAGTCAGATTTCTATCAGATGTCCTAATCCTATTCCCCAGAGGATTAACCCCATAACTGCCACCCTCAGGACAAACGTTACATTTTTAGCTCCACCACTGGTGAGACTCTTAGGGCGATTTCACACCTTTAGTTTGTCTGTGAGATGACGTAGTATTAAGAGAGACAACGGTAGCGAGTACCATGAAAGACTGAAATGCTGAGTAGGGAGTTTTGTGGGGTGGTGGATGAGTCAAACAACACAGGACTTTCACCCAGGAGACCCGTTCTTGTCCCTCGTGTCACTGAAACGTACGTCCCAACTCCGAGCGTCAAAAAGTGATGCCAAGAGTCCCGACCAAGCACGTTTAGATATGATGCTAAAGGAGACTTTTAACATTAATAACAAATGGCAAAGGCACCTGACCAAGCGTCCATATTTGATGTGATGGGAGTGAGAATGTGTTGTCTGCTCTGGTCACTGAGACTTCACTCTACTCTGCTGGCGTCTGTCTCCAACTTTAGCGGCGACAAACATTGCAAGCTGCTACAGTTTGCTGCACTGCTGCATCGCAGACGTCTCGGTACGTTTGTTTGGTTTGTTTTTGGTGCGCATCCGAGTGCGATTGCTGCATTCACACCTGCCCAAAAGAACCGCACCAATGGGGAAAACAAACTTTTAGTACGATTCAACCATACTAAATGAGGCAGGTGTGAGAGCCCCCATAGATAGATAGATGGATAGATGGATAGATGGATGGATGGATGGATGGATGGATGGATGGATAGCTAGATAGATAGATGGATAGATGGATAGATGGATAGATGGATGGATGGATGGATGGATGGATAGCTAGATAGATAGATGGATAGATAGATGGTTGGATAGTTGGATAGTTGGATAGATAGATAGATAGATAGATAGATAGATTGATAGATAGATAGATAGATAGATAGATAGATAGATAGATAGATAGATAGATAGATAGATAGATAGATAGATAGATAGATAGATAGATAGATAGATAGATAGATAGATAGATAGATAGATAGATAGATAGATAGATAGCTCAGTCAGACACCACCTACCAAGAGCCCGGGTCTGCCAAGGTTTCTTCCTAAAAGGGAGTTTTTCCTCGCCACTGTCACACTGAATGCTTGCACTTGAGGGAATTACTGGAATTGTTGGGTCTTTCTAAATTATAGAGTGTGGTCTAGACCTACTCTATCTGTAAAGTGTCCTGAGATAACTCTTGTTATGATTTGATACTATAAATTAAATTGAATTGAATTGAATAGATACATAGATGGATAGATGGATGAACAGATAGATGGATACATAGATAGATAGATACATAGAATTCGTATTAGTATTAGTATGTTGTTTGATCTGTTTTTGCGCTTTCCACTGTTAGTGTTTGTATTCACAGTAAAATAAAACCAATAATAAAGAAGCCAAATTATTTTTTGGAATATCATACCACTAATGTTATTCATGATAGTAAACAAAATGTTCATGTTACAGTTTACACTGTTATAGTTATAAATATTTATGTCAATGAATTTCTTGGTCATCTTCTTTTTAAATAACTTGATAAAAATTAGACAAAACAATACAATACTACATATTTCAAATGTTAACCTGATTTTATTATTTTGAATGGTGTGAACGGTTGCAAGTGTGTATACAGTCATTTTCTCTGCTGCTTTCTTTTCTGCAGTAATTTGCTTTTAATCCTAAAAATGTCTCATATCTCCAGTAGTACATCCTGCCGCTCAGTCCGTCCCACAGAAACACTCCGAACACACACACATATACCATAACACGTACACATGGAAACCACATTTCCCAGCTCAATTAACCTCGTAATCACCTAGAGTTTTACACATTAATTAGAAAACCTCTGCAGAACAGCAGCATAATTCCTTTAAATCCTGTCTGTGGTGGCTGATTATGATGATTGTGGTGGTGGACAGAAAGGAGGTTAAAGTGCAGATTTTGCAGACTTTACCTTCCATGTCAAAAGAAATCTAAGCTAAAACAAACCATTTAAGTCCTCTAGTCCCAGCCCTCAACAAAATCTTTCTCCCAACAACTGCCATATTACAAGAGCCATTAAAACAAAAGAAAAAAAAACTATATGACAGTATTACATGCACAGAACAAAGGCACTTCCAGCAAATCTATGATACGCACAAATACAAAAACAAACAAGTATTGGTCCTCTGCTATCACCCTCCAAGACATGCGTCAGTCCTTTCCCCTTCTGGGGTTCACCACTCATTTAAATTTAGGTATCCTGTCCCGCATTATCCCTCTGTAGTATGGAGGAAATATTTATTCATAATTCAAATTGAAAGTCCAAAGAGAAATTGAATTGGCTTATCCATTTGGATTTAATATTGGCTTTTCAATTTCAATTTAACATTGGCTTTTAATTTGCTGAGCTTGAGCTGACTGCTGGGGAGCACACTGTTAAATCCAAATATGAAATCCAAATTAAAAGCAAATGTTAAATTGAAATCGAAAAGCCAAATATTAAATCCAAATGAAAAGCCAATGTTAAATTGAAATTGAAAAGCCAAATATTAAATCCAAAAGAATAAGCCAAATGGAAAATAGAAAAAAAAATAATATTTTTAATTTGATCTCGCTTCGTTTTCTCTTTTCTCTTTTCCTTCATACTGTAGAAGCTCCCCTATGTCTTTTTTATAATTCAATTTTTTTAAATTACATTAAAGACAGGAAATGCAGGGAGGCAGAGAGATTTAAAACTTCCACTCTTGAATGTCACTAGTGCTCTTAAAAGTTACTGAGTTTTTTGAATAACATAGATGGTTCCATAAGACGCTCTTCACAAAGGAAATTAAGGATCAGATCTCTATTTTCATGGAATTTTGGGTGTTGTATTCAATTTTATAGCATTATTCTGACTAAACTTTGACAGATCTGTGATTATCCATTACCTTCATTCCTCTGATCTATTAGTCAAAATCATTCATGTCTGCTTTTTTCTAACGCAAATTTTTTTAAATTTCATATAAATGGCGTTTATTGACCATGAATTCCAAAATTAAGTGTAAAACTAGTGCAAATAAATAGGTCTAGTGGTGCATATACTGGTGTTAATGGAAAAAGAAAGTGCCAAAAACGTTGAAATAAGCAACAGAAATGCAGCAAATAAATAATATTTGACCCGGGAGGATAACACAAGGGTTAAAAATAATATCAACTATAGGCGTCAGTCAGCTTCAAAACAAAGTGCATCTTTTTTTTTTTTTTTTACCAACAATGGCCCGGATATGCCGTCATACTTTAAGGAGAGTGTCTGAAAGTGTAAAGTGAAGTTCACCAGTGTTAAAAAAAAACGAACAAAGTGCATCTGAACCCCTTTCCCCCGCCCCACAGCTTTCTATCATCGGAGTTGAGGAGGCTGCGTCTTTCCAAAATCAATCCAACAAACATTTCCTACGTATGTGCAACACTATGACTGTCTTCAATACAACAGCGTATAAGAGCAATTATGGGTAAAGAATAAATAAGAAATACTGAGCAAGGGGAAGGGGGTAATATTCTGAGAAAAACTTTTAATTTCGGAAATTCGTCATACTTCAAGGAGTGTCTAAAAGTGAGCACCATTATTACTATTTGTATGATACGATGCTTATTATCAGTTTACACTAGAAATGATTCTTGCATTCCCGAGCAGCTCTGCTCAAAACAAGTTACTGAGATGTATTCTGTACAGCTAGCCTGCTCCTGACCAGGCTACAAGCCAGGATTTATTAATCCTTAATCCTTATTTTTGTTCACTCAGCAGTGGTTTTACCTTATTGTTATCAGCCTGCATTAAAGTAAAACATGTGCAGATTGCTGTTCTTTTAACCACTGTTATTATTTAAAGTTGTGACCATTATTTTTCATAATTAGTAAAGTGACAGTCGTTACTGTTACATTGCTGTATGAAGACTGCTGTTTATATTGTTGTTAGAAGTTTTATGAATATATTCTGGCAGTTGTTGAGATAATTAGAAAAGGCTGATAAAGTTGCCAAATGTGTTTTAAATGAAGTCAGTTACTAAGGGCAATATATAAAGTGCTGTACATGTGTGTTTCTATAGTGGACCAATGCACCTTCAATTATTTTAGTTGATTCATTTTTTTGTATTCTTTAACAATAAAGGATTCAATAAAATGGAATTCTTAGCACACAGTTTGTGTTAATTTGGGAGGATTGTACATCCCCAAATCAGACAAAGTTGGGACAGTATGAAAAACACAAATAAAAAAAGAAAGTAGTGATTTCTAAATGTACTTTGACTTGTATTTCATTGCAGACAATGTGAACACAATATATTTCATGTTTTGTCTGGTCAACTTAATTTCACATCCTTTCCTGTCATTCAGACCTGCAACACATTCCAAAAAAGGTTGGGACAGAAGCAATTTAGGGCTAGTAATCAGGTAAATTGGTTAAATAATGATGTGATTTGAAACAGGTGATGTCAACAGGTGATTGTAATTATGATTTGGTACAAAAGCAGCATCCAAGAAAGGTCTAGTCCTTTAGGAGCAAAGATGGGCCGAGGATCGCCAGTTTGCCAACAAATACCTGAGAAAATTATTGAGATGTTTAAAAACAATGTTCCTCAAAGAAAGATAGGAATACAAATGTCTTCCTATCTTTCTTTGAGGAACATTGTTATTTCACCTTCAACAGTGCATAACATAATTAAAAGATTCAAGGAATGAGGAGGAATTTCAGTGTGTAAAGGACAAGGGCGCAAGCCTAAGCTGAACAACCGTGATCTCCGATCCCTCAGGCGGCACTGCATCAAGAATCGTCATTCATCTATAAGCGATATCACCACATGGGCTCAGGACTACTTTGGCAAACCTTTGTCAAGTACCACAATACATAGTTACAGCCACAAATGCCAGTTAAAACTGTACTGTGCCAAAAGGAAGCCCTATGTTAACAGTGTCCAGAAGCGTCAACTTCTCTGGGCTCGGAGGCATCTGGGATGGACCATCACACAGTGGAAACGTGTACTGTGGTCAGATGAATCAGTATTTCAGGTATTGTTTGGGAGAAATTGACGCCGTGTGCTCCAGACCAAAGAAGAAAAGGATCATCCAGCAACAAGTTGTTACCAGCAACAAGTCCAAAAGCCAGGGTCTGTCATGGTATGGGGTTGTGTCAGTGCCCTTGGCAAAGGTAACTTGCACTTCTGTGATGGCACCATTAATGCTGAAAAGTACAGATTTTTGGAGCACAATATGCTGCCTTCAAGAAGACATCTTTTCCAGGGACGTCCATGCATATTTCAACAAGATAATGCAAAACCACATTCTGCACACATTACAAAGTCCTGGCTGCGGAGGAAGAGGATATGGGTACTTGACTGGCCTGCCTGCAGTCCCGACCTGTCTCCAATAGAGAATGTGTGGCGCATTTTGAAGCGCAAAATGCGACAACGAAGGCCCCGTACTGTTGCCCACATTAAGACTTGTTTGCAGCAAGAATGGGACAAAATTACACCTGGAACACTTCATCACTTGGTGTCTTCAGTCCCTAAACGTCTTTTAAGTGTTGGGAAAAGGAACGGCAACATTACAAAGTGGTAAATGTTTTACTGTTCCAACTTTTTTTGAAATGTGTTGCAAGAACCAAAATAGGAATTTTGTTTTTTTGAAACAAAAACAATAAAAATCATGAGAAACACATTAAAGTATGTGCTGTTGTATTGTCTGCAATGAAATGCAAGTCAAAGTACATTTAGAAATCACTTTCTTTTTTTATTTTTGTTTTCCATACTGTCCCAACTTTTTCTGATTTGGGGTTGTACAATCATAAAAACCTATCCTATATCCGGCCTCTATAAAAAATTTAAAAACGTGAGAAAAAGCGTGGCAGATAACAGCTGACCGACTGAATGATAGTCTAGAAATATACATTTACGAACTACTGCTCTTAACTGAAACCATTCAATGAGTTACTTGTCATTTGCAAAAACGAACTGTTGTACACTTTGCATTAAAAGCGAGCAGTGGAAGTTAATATGACTTATGAAATTTATATTTCAGCCCATGAGAGAGAGGGAGAAACAGAGTGAGAGCGATATTTACGCATCATATTCTAGTGTTGTAGAAAATGGATCTTCATGGTAAATTTCCTGAGTAACATTATCTTCTGCTTACTTTTAAGGCAAAGAGTACTACAGTTAATGTGTGCAAATGATGAGTAGCCTAATCCTTGAATGGTATGATTATGACGGTCTTAATTCAGAGCAGTGGTCAGTTAATGTATATATTTATATGAATTAATAAATGTATTTATTTCCACCAGAACTCATCTACAATTCATCTGGAGAAAAAAATAAGGAACAGGAAGAAGAAATATCTTATGGTACCTGTCACTTAAAAAAAAGGAAAAAAAAGGAAACAGCAAAAAACAAATAAACATCTGCTTCATTAGTGAATCAACCCCAATCCAAGAGATCTCCCCTCTCAGGGGGACATGTGGGAGGGAAGCACGGTCATTCAGAAATACTACCAGGTTTCTACCTATACAAAGCTGAATGCTAAATTGGTGAAGTATCCCTTGAAGTGTATTAGTCATCAATTTTCTTATAACATTCCTGTATTTTTTTCTCATACAATTTCTTAAATTTGCAAACACTGTTGCAGCACTTCAGTTCATAGTCCGAGGTATTCCACAATTTAACTCCGTAATCATCAAGTATATCAAGTATGAACAAAGCTATTCTCCGTTGTAGCATCAGTAAATCTGTGATCGACCTCACGGTCTGTTAAGGAAAGTTGTGAACGTGCATCTATCCGAAATACTTTAGCCTTGGCCTTCGTGAATCGCACCGAGCCAGGCTGCACAGATTAGACTAAGTCAAGTCTCGCTTTATCGGTTATCCTGGATTTATAAATTCTACTTTTGTGAAACAGCCCCCTGGTTGTCTAGTTTTCACGGCATTGTTTCTTTGTTACAACCCCAAATCAGAAAAAGTTGGGACAGTATGGAAAACACAAATAAAAAAAGAAAGTACTGATTTCTAAATGACAATACAACAGCACATAATTTAATGTGTTCCTCATGATTTTTATAGTTTTTTTTTTCAAAAAAACTAAATTCCTATTGGTTCTTCCAACACATTTCAAAAAAAGTTGGAACAGTAAAGCATTTACCACTTTGTAATGTTGTCATTCCTTTTCACAACACTTAAAAGACATTTAGGGACTGAAGACACCAAGTGATGAAGTGTTTCAGGTGTAATTTTGTCCCATTCTTGCTGCAAACAAGTCTTAAGGTGGGCAACAGTACGGGGTCTATATTGTCGCATTTTGCGCTTCAAAATGCGCCACACATTCTCTATTGGAGACAGGTTGGGACTGCAGGCAGGCCAGTCAAGTACCCGTATCCTTTTCCTCCGCAGCCAGGAGTTTGTAATGTGTGCAGAATGTGGTTTTGAATTATCTTGTTGAAATATGCATGGACGTCCCTGGAAAAGATCTCTTCTTGAAGGCAGCATATTGTGCTCCAAAATCTATGTACTTTTCAGCATTAATGGTGCCATCACAGAAGTGCAAGTTACCTTTGCCAAAGGCACTGACAAAACCCCATACCATGACAGACTTGTTGCTGGTAACAGTCTGGATGATCCTTTTCTTCTTTGGTCCGGAGCACACGGCGTCCATTTCTCCCAAAAAAATACCTGAAATACTGATTCATCTGACCACAGTACACGTTTCCACTGTGTGATGGTCCATCCCAGATGCCTCCGAGCCCAGAGAAGTCGACGGCGCTTCTGGACACTTAACATAGGGCTTCCTTTTGGCACAGTACAGTTTTAACTGGCATTTGTGGCTGTAACTACGTATTGTAGTCCTGAGCCCATGTGGTGATATCGCTTATAGATGAATGACGATTCTTGATGCAGTGCCGCCTGAGGGATCGGAGATCACGGTTGTTCAGCTTAGGCTTGCGCCCTTGTCCTTTACGCACTGAAATTCCTCCACATTCCTTGAATCTTTTAATTATGTTATGCACTGTTGAAGGTGAAATAAGCAAATGTCTTCCTATCTTTCTTTGAGGAACATTGTTTTTAAACATTTCAATAATTTTCTCACATATTTGTTGGCAAACTGGCGATCCTCGGCCCATCTTTGCTCCTAAAGGACTAGACCTTTCTTGGATGCTGCTTTTGTACCAAATCATAATTACAATCACCTGTTGACATCACCTGTTTTCAAATCACATCATTATTTAACCAATTTACCTGATTACTAGCCCTAAATTGCTCCTGTCCCAACCTTTTTTGGAATGTGTTGCAGGTCTGAATGACAGGAAAGGATGTATATTTACAAATTAAATGAAGTTGACCAGACAAAACATGAACTATTTTGTGTTCACATTGTCTGCAATGAAATACAAGTCAAAGTACATTTAGAAATCACTACTTTCTTTTTTTATTTGTGTTTTACATACAGTCCCAGCTTTTTCTAATTTGGGGTTGCAGTTAGTTACTACTCTTTAGTTTAGGGGAGGGGGAGTTCTGGGTCCGACGGCTCTTGATGGGTTGGCTCAGGCTTCTTCCCTTCTTTTGTTCTTTTTGGCCAGATCTTCAAACTCCCATAGTTTTGGTTAAAGAACTAATAGTTAAGTTGTGAATAAACTTAAATTTCCTTTAACTAATCCTCGGGTTTGGTGTTCTTTGATATGTTGACGGTCATATTTAAGTTGTCTTGTTTGTTGTGGCCGTAACAAGTACAAAAACAATTATATAATTAGATAATGTTTCATCCCTTTTTATGGTTTTATGATACCAGGTTTTTTTAAGCCATCTGTAGCGATTCAGAACAGGTATAAACACTTTTGTCTTTATAAGTGTAAAGGTGGTTTATGGTTGTACGTAGGCTCTAGTATGTGGTTGTTTTTTTTTTCTGGGGAGGTGCACATCAGGCTACCCACGTAGATTCAACACAGAACATTAAATCAGGCTTTAGGGATGACCATTGGTATGAACTTCTTTGTTTCAAGCATACCCGGCCTTAGATAGACAAACGTCCATGGCATGTTTTGTGGATATTCATGGAACCCAGAGAAAGAACCTAATAACTTTTAGACGTGGCTTAGGACGGTGCCTAAACTAGAGCTGGACCTGAATAAATCTAAACACCTACAGTTAAAGTAACGTGTCAAAAATCCAATGGGCAGCGACAAGACATAATGGACAGCGACTTGTCACGTCTTTTAAGTAGAAGAAAAGGTTCATGAACCGAAGCGTTTGACAAAAACAAATGAAGCAAAGAAGCTATGTTATGTCAGTTGTTACGCGATACCTCAACAAACAAGCCACCTTCACCATCCTCATTTCAACCCTGACAGTCAAAAGACAAGCACACATTTAGTGTTCATGAGTGTTTGGATTTGGCAAATGGTCAAAAATTATGAGGATAAAGTCTGGCGTGACGTTCAGCATCCATAAAAAGTTTTATCAGATCAGAGAAACGCTGGAAACAGATGGACAAAAACCTTTGGATAAAGAAAGATAATGTGCGATGTGAAGAGCAGCATTAAATGTTATGTATTCCAAAGTTCATATCAGATCATCATGCTGTTATTCAGAGCAGACTCATCTTAACCATCAGGCTGATAGCAGCAGACATTGCAGCATCTTTAGTCCTGTAACCATATAAGCAAATAGCTAAATGCCTTGAACATCCAACACTTAATTTGGTTAAATTGTTTATAAAAAATCTCCTAACGACAAAGACTTCACAATCAGCTGCAGTCAGTCGTCTTTAGACAGCTGTGGAATGAAGTTCAGTCGCCAGCGAATCTTCCTGGAAGGTCACAGTGAGAGGTTTTGTTGGCTGCTGTCTCCTAACACACAACCTGCGTTTTGCTTCAGTGTGATCTTTGTTCTGAGGATGCTGCAGTGCACTATGTGGAGTCATTTTTTGTTAGCTTCAGGTTTCTGTGAATCAATTGATCCTGAACAAAGGCTGGCAGCATGTTGAAGTGTCAAAACACCTAAACATAATAATAATAAACATAATAATCAAAACAGGCCAGTACAACCCTTCCAACAACCTATTGTAATTTCCTTTACATAAATAATGACATTTGCACCATAAATTGATGCAGAAAAGGCACGAATTGTTGCAGAAAAGAATTCACCAGAATGCAGGAAATAGAGTGTTTTAATGCTCAACATTTCAATTTTGCTCAAAAGTGGAGATCTCAACCATCCCCCAATGTTAAACCCAGAGTTACGCCCTTTGGTCACAATTAGGATTGGGCATTGGGAGTCGGTTCCAAAGTGGACATTTTTTTGTTTTCTATTGGAATCGTTTGGAAAATTTTGGTTTTGAATCTGATCATCGGTTCCAAATTTAACAGGCACAAGTTTTGGTTTCCGTAGCGGCCACAGTACGTCCAGCAGGCACTTGCAGCCTTGGAGCACGGTAAGCTATGCTCTAAAGTGTGGTTTATTTTACGCTGAAAAAGCCCGTAAAACTGTAAATTACCCCACCCCTCCTCCACGCAGTTGCTAGTAACCAAGGAGGACACTGAGGATTAAAAAAACATGAAGGACTCTTCAGAAGAGGTCATAATCTTCACTCCAGCTTCTGTGCGGGAAAGTTACCGGACGCCACAATCTTCTGAACATAGTCATACAGAGAAATCCAGAGAGAGTTGTGTGGAGCTTATATTCTTAATTAGCTTTGTAGCAACTCATTTGGTGATGGTTTGAATGTAACGGACGTTCATTATCAACTCCACCCCTCAGAGAATCGAATTCGAGAGCCGATAAAATTTGGAATCGAAAGGAAAAACCTGGATTGGAATCAGAATTGTTCAAATCAAAACGATGCCCATCCCTAGTCACAATGTGTCAAAGATAAACAGACCCCCGGTAAAATTCAAACCCTGTTAACAAAAACAGAGACACATAAACGGAAAACGTATGCATGCTGCGTACTGGACTACGGCTGCCGAGATTCATATAGGGCCCCCAACCTGTAGTTTATGAACCACTAAATTAGTAGAATTATCATAAAAAAGTATTCTGTTCCTCCATGTTTGATTGTGAGAGAAAAAAACAACAGTGATCTGAACTTCTGTTTGCTGCTCTGAACACTCAACAAGGACAGAGAGATTCATAACTGCAAGAGGAGAGACATTAAAGATAAAAAATAAAAAGACTCCGAGAGGTTTAATAACATACCTTGCACAAAAAGGGAGCACACAAGACCACCGTCAGTTCAATGACCTTCAGATAACAAGAAAATAGAATGTGACTAAATGCCACCATGAATGTAGAGAGGTATAGTGTTAACATACTTTGGACAAACATGGAAATGTTGAAGTGCAGCTCTGAATCTGTCAGACATGAAGAACGAGATATCTCATTATGAGAAATAGATAGAGACGGTCCAAATCTCCTCAGCTCTGTTTGTCTGTTCAAGGCTGATTATACAGTGATGGATTGTCTCGACATGTCTTCAAGATATAATTCTGACATTATTCTAATTTATTATCTAAAGGACAGTCAACGAGACACAATGCAAATCAGCTGGGAGATTGGCAGTTGGCTCCTTAAATGGATGCAACCAATTCAACAGTCAGTGCGTTTACATGCAGTTTTAAAAAAAAAAGATTATGTTTGTGCGAAGGCAATACCCCGATTTCTCATACGGCATATAAAGACCTGAGTTATCATAACCCGGTTAACAGACCTAGAGAACTACTTCAGCAACCGAGGTATTTCTGCATGTATACACCATAAAGCTAATTCTCGCCAAAATGCAACCTAGGGTGTTTTTGTGTGTGTACAATGTACTCCCATCATTCTTCCCATTCTTCCCTGCTCATGTGTACGGGGAGAATGTGTACATGCTTTGCATGTAGACACACTGTGTGTGGCTCATTGAAGTGTTTTTATGATACACACGGTACTGTCCGATGTGTTGTTTAAATGATATAGATAATGACAAGAACAAAATGTGAAATAGTATCAGACTTATACAGAGAAAAACATTCTCTCATGTAACATGTTCACACAAACAACATGAAGTTTCAACCCAATATGTTTATGATGTTTCAGTTGTATTCGCTCAGCTCACAGAAGGACTGGGGCTGCGATGACAACAACTACAGGCCAGATTTCCATTAAATTTGACATTGTATACACAGACTGGTGACAAATGAAAGTGAAACGCAACATTAAGTGTCTTAGTGAGGTGTAGAGAACGGCTTCAGTGTTCCTTGTCGCAGGTTGTGTCTGTGAGACTACATCTGGATGAACACCATTCTTCCAAAAGATATTCCCTTATTTGGTGTTTTGATGTTGGAGGTAGAGAGCGCTGTTGCTCCAAAATCTCTCACGGATGTTCAACACACTAAAGAACCCCTAAAACCTCTTTAAGACCCACTAGAATCATCTGAAGGACCAACGCATTCTCACTCCCATCGCATAAAATACAGATGCTCGGTCAGTGCCTTTGGCGTTGTTATTGGCGCTAAAAGTCTCCTTTAGCTTCAGATCTAAACGCGCTTGGTCGGGACTATTCACATCAATTTGCACGCGCTGGGTCGGGACGTATGCTTAACTGTCATGCGGCACAAGAACGGGACAGTGAGGTTTAGGGAAAGATGGTGGTGGGGTTATAAAATGAATGTTTCTGTGACACGCAGGACAAGGACGGGACACAAACCCTGGTCTCCTGGGTGAACGTCCTAGAACTTCCTCATTTCATTTACATCGCTACGTTTAGGTTTAAAAAGGAATATATTTTGCTACGCTTCCCCCTCTCATTCCCCCTGCTCTGGCGTATCCCCCTCTCATTCTCCCTGCTCTGGCGTTTCCCCCTCTCATTCCCCCTGCTCTGGCATTTCCCCCTTTCATTCCCCCTGCTCTGGCGTTTCCCCCTCTCATTCCCCCTGCTCTGGCATTTCCCCCTTTCATTCCCCCTGCTCTGGTGTTTCCCCCTCTCATTCCCTGTTTCCCCCTCTTATTCCCCCTGCTCTGGCATTTCCCCCTTTCATTCCCCCTGCTCTGGTGTTTCTCCCCTCTCATGAGACTATGATACTAAAGTTACCATGGCAACTACCAGCAGCGGGCGGAGTCTCCACACTACCTTCTGTTTATGTCCAGTATACCAGAATGTTGATGAGATATGAAGTTTGGGCGTGTTAGTTTAAATGGAGATTAGTTCTTCTACTGGACTCAAAATGTAGCAGTGTAAATGTAGCCTCAATGACAACCTCCCAAACACCTGCTAGAACCGCTTAAAACACAAAACACATTAGATTAGACATTTATTTTAGCCGATACAGATCCATTGACAAATGCCCTGACAAAACATGATGACTTTGTTTCAATTTTGAAGTCTTTGTGTAAATGAACTTGCAGCTCCGCCTCTTACTGTCCCAGCTCATTGTTTAAATGTCTTCATGGTCTGGCTCATGAGCCAGCATCAACTCCCTAAGGAGTTAAAAGTGTGAGTGCTAACAGCTCTGAGAGCACGCCAGCTGGCGCACACACACACACAATGCAGCACATCATCTCTTCCACCACCACCACTGTCATAGTGACGAGTAAGTCCATACATGCTAAGTGCTCAGATGGCCAGAGCCGTGTGCCTCACAACTAAGCGCAAAAAAAAAGTGTGTGTGTGTGTGTGTGTGTGTGTGTGTGTGTGTGTGTGTTTGTGTTTACAACTGAACATCATCTCATTTGCATTCAGAGCCGGTTTCATCCTTTGTTGTTTAGCTCTTTTCAGGAATCAGTTACAGTGACCCCTATCTGTCCAAATATCCAGATGACAACCTACTTTATTGCTATTCCAGGTTGGACCACGATTCATTCTCCAACTAGCTGTTAGCAACTGTTGATTTCACTCATGCGCATTCCAGAATGCAACTATGGTTTAGTAGTTGAATTCAGATCAAGCTCTGATCAAATTCAAACCACAAACAAATTAATTTGAAACCAGACTGAGACCACTTCCTGTGAAGGGTCTCTGCGCACTTGTTTTGGTTCGCAAATGTGTTCAGATGTACCCAAACGAATCATACCGAGGAGGAAAACCAACTGGAGTCCGATTCAACGTTTTTAAGGCAGTCTTTTGGTTGTTTAGTTAACACTGGAGTTGGACTGATAGCTTTCAGATCAGCCTAAAAGAACCAAACATGTAACATGTAGAACACCCTTAAAAAAGGCAGCCACTCCCACTATCACTGACTATGTTTACATGCACATTATATTCTGTTTGTTGCCCTTATTCCAAAAGAAACCTATATTCCGACTAAGCTATTTACATGGCTAATGAAAATGAATATTCCTCTGATGAAAAACAGGATTTTAGTCAAAGAGTGAATGCAGCCTCCCTCTTTCATTCCTTGAACCAGTTTCTTGAAGTAGCTGTGTTTCTCCTTCTATTCTTTTGGCCATGCATCTCTGTGAGTCGAGCGCAGATGTGAGTTGCTCATGCGTCACTTTGCGACAAGCAGGTGTTGGAGCTTCGCAAAGGACGACTTGTGAGGCTTGTTCAAGTTATACAGATATAACGCTCCCATCTGCACTCGACTCACATCGGGTAGTGACAGTGGGAAGGCCATTCAAGTGACAGCCTTTGTTGTGTTTGATTGCTAACTTGCAGCCAGCAGTGAACCAACTTTGTTACTTCATTATGTAGGTCCATTTTTATTGTATTGACATTACAGAAGTCTCTCATTAGCAGTTTGCAGCCGGATCTGGATCCCTTAGCGTTATGCCGTAAACCATTTAAATCTGAGCATGCACAACTCACATCTGCACTTGACTCACATCAGGTAGTGACACCGTAAGCCGTCAACAGGCATGAGGCCGTAAAGTGTCACAAACTACAGTAAAAACCCTGAATGAGACGCATATTCTGAACACACTGTATACATGTTCAAAAAATGCTTCTAAAACCTGAATAATACCGACATATCACACACGTCTTAATCTGAAAAATGCTATATTAGGAAAAAGAAATGTGCTATTTACATGACCTGCATAAAATTCAGGATATTGTCATATTCAGAATAATAGTGGAATATTAGTGTGCATGTAAACATACTCATTGCTGTATTCATCTATATGTTACAGTTGTGTCTGTTGAAGATATTGACAAGATGTTAGAGTCTCATCTACTTCCAGTTTGCTCACACGCTGTATATTGGCAGGGACGACGTTTAAAAATAGAAAGGATGGAGTGCTTGCCTGATGATTATTTGTGGTTTAACGAGTTTCTTTCTTGCCTCATTCACTCGTCGCCAAGACAGAAAGAAACATAATAACTCCACTGATTTGACAATCTCCTCAACAACTTATAATTGGCTCATTCTCAGTGTTTCCTGATTTATTCATTTTTTATTTTATCTAGTCGGAGACATGGGGCCCTATCTTTGCAGCGCAGTGCAAAGCCCGATGCAAGTGTCTTTGCTAGTTTAAGACCGACGCAGTTGTCAGTTTCCCGTCCAGCGCCCACGTCGTTTAAATAGCAAATGCACCTGCGTCCATCTGTGGCCCATAGGCGTGCTGGTCTTACAGGGAGGTGTGTTCAGGTGCATTCTGGGCGTGCTGGTCTTACAGGGAGGTGTGTTCAGGTGCACTCTGGGCGTGCTGGTCTTACAGGGAGGTGTGTTCAGGTGCATTCTGGGCGTGCTGGTCTTACAGGGAGGTGTGTTCAGGTGCATTCTGGGCGTGCTGGTCTTACAGGGAGGTGTGTTCAGGTGCACTCTGGGCGTGCTGGTCTTACAGGGAGGTGTGTTCAGGTGCATTCTGGGCGTGCTGGTCTTACAGGGAGGTGTGTTCAGGTGCATTCTGGGCGTGCTGGTCTTACAGGGAGGTGTGTTCAGGTGCACTCTGGGCGTGCTGGTCTTACAGGGAGGTGTGTTCAGGTGCATTCTGGGCGTATTGCCATCTTGAGGCAGCAGGAAGTGATCGCGCCATTGACCAACAAAAACCTGGTCTGAAGTCAATAACGCAGCATTTCATTGTTATTTTAACAGCTCATTAGTAAAATGCTCCGAGGCTCGTGCACTATGCTTGTTACACACACAGGGACGCACAGCAGCACACACACATGCAAACGATTACAAATAAAAATATTACGGTGTAAATCCTCCATCATAACAGCAATGCTCCAAGGTCCAAACGCGCCTGGCTTTTAAAGGGAATGGGAGATGATCTCTGATTGGTTGATTGCATGTTACGCCCAAAACACACCTCTGATTAATGGAGACACTAAATACAACCCGTTAGAACCAGGCGCCCGGCGCACTGACCCTTTTTTTCTCTTGTCAAACTAGCAAAAGTGGATTTGAACACGCCCTAAACACACCTGCACCAAGCGCTTCACATCGTGACCTTAGATCGTTAAAATAGGGTTCCTAAACCTCTTTTCGTCTGACCAAATTTCTGAAGGTTGAATGTGGTTTGATGAAGGTTTGACACCTGTAATTTTGGTGACTCCCCCACTTTATCACTACTCTACTTTTAAAAATGTTGCCTATTGAAATTAAATCATTATGTAATAATGAAATAATGAGTGAATTTTATTTCATTTAAAATAATTGACTAATTCAAAGAACAAAAAAATAATTATATAGGCACACATTAGTTTTGACTGTCTGATCAGTCTCACATTCTGTTCCTGTCAATCATACACAAGGTGTCAACCAATTATACAGCATGAGGGAGGGGCCGAGCCATCACACACACACACACACACACACACACACACACACACCTCCATTTTTTTACTAAAGTCATGACAGAGAGACTCCGAGAGGGTCTTCTCGAAAACAGGACAAATTATTACTGAGAGAAGAAACCTCATCAGCCCCTCCAAAGTGAGGCAGCTGAATGCAAATCTCTCATAAAATAAAAATATGATCAGCATGTGTGTGTTCATGCTAGTTATACAAAACATAACTAGTGAGATAGTTCATGCTGGTTATAACATCCCAATAAAGAAGACCAGTTTAATCCTTTAATATGTTGTTCAGATTCAGATTGTATTTGTTTTGAATGTTGTTTCTATACATTAAAAAGTTGTACTTTAAATGCAAATGTTTAATAGTATTCTTTTTTTCATAACAAATCAATGCATTTTTTAAAGCAATTGTGAGACATTGTGAGTATGATTTCATTTAATAATTTAATTAGAATTGTTTTTCACACCTATCATAGTCAAAACATACATTTTTTTAAAGAGCCGTTTGTGAGTCAAACGAGCCGGCTCACGAAAAAGAGCCGGAATGTCCATCACTAGTCTGCAGCGCAGCAGATGCCGACATCGGAAAAACACTGGTGCATGGTGCATTCACTGAAACTGGTAACCTACAGCCTCGCGGTGCATTCAAAGTTATTGTAAAATACCCTTTTCCCATCTGGTTGTTGTTTTTGTCGTTCAACAGCAATTTACTGGTGAAATAAGTTATTGTGTATTATAAGTTATAGTTATTACATTACTATTAAATCATGTAATTTTGACCATATGGCCTTAGTAATAAACAATGTGTTCTTAAATGTCACCGACTGTTGTTTAGTAGGCCTATCCTTCTTGTTTCTTCTTCTTTTTTTAAAACTTTCTTAAAAAGTATCGGTTCAGGCACCGTTTAGGCACCGGCACCGTTTTAAAAGTACCGATTTAGCACCGGTATCGGAAAAAAACAAAACGATACCCAACCCTACTCTTCATACGACTCTCTACTGTTGTCTCTCTACATACTACTCTCTACTGTGTCTCTACATACTACTCTCTACTGTTGTCTCTCTTCATACTACTCTCTACTGTTGTCTCTCTTCATACGACTCTCTACTGTTGTCTCTCTTCATACTACTCTCTACTGCTGTCTCTCTTCATACTACTCTCTACTGTTGTCTCTCTACATACTACTCTCTACTGTGTCTCTACATACTACTCTCTACTGTTGTCTCTCTTCATACTACTCTCTACTGTTGTCTCTCTTCATACTACTCTCTACTGTGTCTCTACATACTACTCTCTACTGTTGTCTCTCTTCATACTACTCTCTACTGTTGTCTCTCTTCATACGACTCTCTACTGTTGTCTCTCTACATACTACTCTCTACTGTGTCTCTACATACTACTCTCTACTGTGTCTCTACATACTACTCTCTACTGTTGTCTCTCTACATACTACTCTCTACTGTTGTCTCTCTACATACTACTCTCTACTGTTGTCTCTCTACATACTACTCTCTACTGTGTCTCTACATACTACTCTCTACTGTTGTCTCTCTTCATACTACTCTCTACTGTTGTCTCTCTTCATACGACTCTCTACTGTTGTCTCTCTACATACTACTCTCTACTGATGTCTCTCTACATACTACTCTCTACTGATGTCTCTCTACATACTACTCTCTACTGTTGTCTCTCTACATACTACTCTCTACTGTGTCTCTACATACTACTCTCTACTGTTGTCTCTCTTCATACTACTCTCTACTGTTGTCTCTCTTCATACGACTCTCTACTGTTGTCTCTCTACATACTACTCTCTACTGATGTCTCTCTACATACTACTCTCTACTGTTGTCTCTCTTCATACTACTCTCTACTGTTGTCTCTCTACATACTACTCTCTACTGTTGTCTCTCTTCATACTACTCTCTACTGTTGTCTCTCTTCATACGACTCTCTACTGTTGTCTCTCTACATACTACTCTCTACTGATGTCTCTCTACATACTACTCTCTACTGATGTCTCTCTACATACTACTCTCTACTGTTGTCTCTCTACATACTACTCTCTACTGTGTCTCTACATACTACTCTCTACTGTTGTCTCTCTTCATACTACTCTCTACTGTTGTCTCTCTTCATACGACTCTCTACTGTTGTCTCTCTACATACTACTCTCTACTGTGTCTCTACATACTACTCTCTACTGTTGTCTCTCTTCATACTACTCTCTACTGTTGTCTCTCTTCATACGACTCTCTACTGATGTCTCTCTACATACTACTCTCTACTGTTGTCTCTCTTCATACTACTCTCTACTGTTGTCTCTCTTCATACGACTCTCTACTGTTGTCTCTCTACATACTACTCTCTACTGATGTCTCTCTACATACTACTCTCTACTGTTGTCTCTCTACATACTACTCTCTACTGATGTCTCTCTACATACTACTCTCTACTGTGTCTCTACATACTACTCTCTACTGTGTCTCTACATACTACTCTCTACTGTTGTCTCTCTACATACTACTCTCTACTGTTGTCTCTCTACATACTACTCTCTACTGTTGTCTCTCTACATACTACTCTCTACTGTTGTCTCTTTTCATACTACTCTCTACTGCTGTCTCTCTACATACTACTCTCTACTGTTGTCTCTCTTCATACTACTCTCTACTGCTGTCTCTCTACATACTACTCTCTACTGTGTCTCTACATACTACTCTCTACTGTTGTCTCTCTACATACTACTCTCTACTGCTGTCTCTCTACATACTACTCTCTACTGCTGTCTCTCTACATACTACTCTCTACTGTTGTCTCTCTACATACTACTGTTGTCTCTCTACATACTACTCTCTACTGTTGTCTCTCTACATACTACTCTCTACTGTTGTCTCTCTACATACTACTCTCTACTGTTGTCTCTCTACATACTACTCTCTACTGTTGTCTCTCTACATACTACTCTCTACTGTTGTCTCTCTACATACTACTCTCTACTGTTGTCTCTCTACATACTACTCTCTACTGTTGTCTCTCTTCATACTACTCTCTACTGTTGTCTCTCTACATACTACTCTCTACTGTTGTCTCTCTTCATACTACTCTCTACTGCTGTCTCTCTACATACTACTCTCTACTGTTGTCTCTCTACATACTACTCTCTACTGTGTCTCTACATACTACTCTCTACTGTGTCTCTCTACATACTACTCTCTACTGCAGTCTCTCTACATACTACTCTCTACTGCTGTCTCTCTACATACTACTGTTGTCTCTCTACATACTACTCTCTACTGTTGTCTCTCTACATACTACTCTCTACTCTTGTCTCTCTACATACTACTCTCTACTGCTGTCTCTCTACATACTACTCTCTACTTTTGTCTCTCTTAATACTACGTCATCTTACAGTCCTCTGCCAAAATTATGTTTTTAATTAGAATCACATTTCCTGCATTTTTACATGCATGGGACTATGGTGATACAAAAGCTGGGAGGGGGGTGGGGGGGTGTACTAAACTATGTATAAGAAAAATATGTCTAACTTTCTTTATTGTTTAAAATAGGGGCTGATCACTGCAACTTAGAAATTAAACAATAATGAACAAATTTGAAAGTGTGTGTGTGTGTGTGTGTGGGGGGGGTGGGGGGACGGGGGGGGTCACAAACTGAATTTTTGAAAAGTGGGGGAGATATGTCCCCCCTGTCCTCAGTGTAAATGTACGCGTAGTACATGACTTACGTTACTTCTGAAGCTTTTTAAAGGCGGAACAATTATTATCAGAGTGTTATATTGTTATATTATCACTATTAAGTTGCAGATGAAATGTTCACACACAAATTACTTTAATCCTCTTCAACTGTGAGGGTTCACAAGTCTCTGACGACATGTGCGACAAAACCTTGAGCTTGTTTCTAAAATGAGATAATCTTGTGTAAAATAGAATAGAATACATGTTAATGACCATTTGCACAGGTACACAGCCGTATGGTGCATTGATATTTTTGTGCATTGCTTTTAGAGCCAGCTTTATTGGAAAATAAATAAAATATAAAAGTAGAAAAACAATATAAAACAGAAAACAGCTGTAAGATAAATACATTTATAATTGCAAAAGTGCACCGGAAACATACACCATAGAAAAAAACACTACTACTGAAAAAGGTTTTTTCACATTATGTTATTGCACACAGAAAAATATTGATGGATACCATAGACTAAACCCTGAATAAACACCTCATCCCATATAAATTCCACACTCTGTGGGTTTAATTATTGTATTTTTTGTTGTTGCTTAAAAGCAGTAGAAATAAAGCTGAACATGTTCTCACCTGGAAGGCAGAAGAGAAGCAGGAGATACACAATCGACCCACTGCAGAGAAGCTTCATCGCAGCTCCAGTAACTTAAGTTATCGATTCGGTAAATAACGATCCGATTACAACACAGTGATGAGATCAGCCCCAGCGTCAGACCACCAAGCAGAGAGGATAAGACACACTGAGAGAGAGAGAGAGAGAGAGGCAGAGAGAGAGGCAGAGAGAGAGAGAGAGAGACTAGTGCATTGGTCACTGATGTATGAGGGGTCATTAGTGCCACACAAGCTGGAGAAACTGTGTTAAACTACAGCTCCAGTTTGCTCCAGTCATTGTCAGATTTAAAGCAACACTAGAGCACTTTTCCTGCTTCGGTCCCCCTACAGGTTGGAAGCGGAATTGTCAATTACATTACATTATGCAAGTTTGCCAGATCGGGTAGTGGATCTGTAGTTCGAATGAGACATAATGAGACATTATGACAGCATTAATGGACAATTCTGCTTCCAACCTGTAGGGGGACCGAAGAGGGAAAAGTGCTCTAGTGTTGCTTTAAGCTATAGTTATCTATATCCACCACGTTCATTCCCGGGGTTGTTCCGGTGCCACTGGAAATTCCGCCGGATGTCACTCATGTCGGCCAGATGTGCGTCACCTTCCTCTATCTTTGTGTTGGCGTTCTAACCTCTGGTGGATTTCTAAGGACTCTGGTTAACTGCTCCTCAGATCTCTGCAGGGTAAATCCAGACAGCTAGCTAGACTATCTGTCCAATCTGAGTTTTCTGTTGCACAACTAAAACAACCTTTGAACGTACACGTTCCACCAAAACAAGTTCCTTCCTGAGGCTATTTTGTAGCGGCACCATTGCTTTTCCCTGAGCTTAGCACCGCCCAAGATGATTGTGATTGGTCTGTGTGGTGTTTTGTAAAGGTATTTTAAGTACGAGCCGAGAGACACATATAACTGCTATCCTTCATCTTTATTATTCTTCTTCTTCTATGTACATAACATTCACTTGTGTAACGTCGTTCGGACTATAGTGCCCCTAGTTTTCACCTACAGCATTAACAGGACACAACATTTCCCCTTATCTTAAAAGGAACATACCTGTATATGTAGCAGAACAGCATGAGTATTTATTTTTCACCCAGCAGAACAGTATGAATATACTTCCTATATATGGAGAATTATGATTCATAATAATTATAGCAGTTGGTATGATAAACGGTGGCAATGATAGTCACAATAAAGATAATGGAACTATGACTAGAAATAGTAGTTGTAGCAGTTCAGGGCGTAGCAGGGTGTTGCGGGGCATAGTAGGGCATAGCAGTGCGTTTAACATATGGGGGTTCTCATGTACCGTCTTCCCCTGCCACCCTGCCACCCTGCCAAGATCTCTCGCTACCCCTTTGCCACCCCATGTAAAATTTTCTAGATCCGTCACTGGTTGCATGTCCTTTTTTTTTTATTTGAGCAAGCTTGTGCTGCAACATCCTGTACAGTGGTATAAGCTTTGAAGCAGACACTCTCTGTTCCTCTGACATCTCTGTTGCTAGTTTGAATGGTTGCAGTAGTGACAATGATTGTTGAATAATATCATACTCAAGACTTGTCAGGGGAGCAGTATCAGTGTTTAAATCAAAGTGCAGCACCCACTGGCTCACGTTGCTCATACAAGCGTTGTAGCATGTCGAATGTGCTGTTCCATCTCGTCTCAACCTCCTGCATCAGTTTCAGAGTTGGTCTGGCCATCAAGCCCTGCATCTCCATAAGCTTGTCCTTTGCTTTGCAGCTGGATCTGAACAACCCCACTATCTTTCTGGCTTTCTGGCGTGTTTCATTGATGACTGGGGTTTGATCTAGGGCCTTTTTCACAATCAAATTTAAATTATGAGCAAAACATGAGACATGGCGAAGGTGGAGTAGCTGGGCGCTTAGGATCATGTTGGATGCATTGTCAGTCACCATGTACTGAACTTTGGAGGTTATTCCCCACTCAGCCATTAGCATGAGATGCTGGGCTGTGTGGGTTTGGTAAAACCTCCTTACACCCAGTACAACAATTGCCATTTTTGCCTCTCGTGTTATGTAATGGCAAGTTACACCAAGATATCCGTCCATATTAATGGAGGACCACATGTCAGCCGTAAGGCTAACAAATTCGGCCTTTTGTAGGTCCTCCATGGTCTTCTCCTTTGTTTTGTTGTACCTTTCGCTGACCATTGTTTTAAGCACCTTCCGGGATGGGAGGACATGGATGGAGAAGGCCCTGAAACCCTCATCCTCCACGATGGTGAAAGGCTGCAGATCCTTCACCACCATGTTTACAAGAGCCTCATCCAATTCCCTCTGTCTGCCTTTTAAAGAAGATAAAACATACGTTCAGACAAATACATTGAAAAACTACAGCTTCCAATAGTGCACAACTATTAAAAGTAGCCTACTGGTTTATTTGGAAACCTTCCTAAACAAAGTTATGTTATGAACATTTATGCTCAGTGTGTGTTATGTACTCATATGTAGACCTATAAAATGTATATTCACAAAATATATTATATTGACAACATATATTATATTCACAGTGAAGCTGTTTTTTAACATGATTGGCAGTTGTGATTGGGATGTTAAGTTGTAGGGCTTAGGTTGACACAGGCCTATGGACTTTCTAAACAGTGTCCCAGCAGTTTGTTATTATATTTCAATTATAATTATATTTCAAACAATGTATACCTTGCTTAGATGGCCCAGCAGTGTCAGTAGCAGGCCTAGGTACAGGGGGAATGCTACCATCCTCTGCACCCTGCAAAATGGCAGGATGAGTGCTCCTCAAATGGCGCATCATGGATGATGTATTGTTGCAGTAGGCTAGCTGCCGATCACAATACATACATCTAACTTTATTTGGGGTTTCCAATGGAAATGCTCCCACACCACAGATATACGGCATCTCTTCTGTGGAGCCTCCATATCTATCTATCTATCTATCTATCTATCTATCTATCTATCTATCTATCTATCTATCTATCTATCTATCTATCTATCTATCTATCTATCTATCTATCTATCTATCTATTAATGTGTCACTATATGTATACTCTGTCTGTCTCTAGCCTATCAGTCAATGTGTAAATTTAAATGTAAGCCTAAATAACTAAACATATCACACTATAAATGTCACTTTATCACCAAATATCCGCTATCTCAAATTCAAACTCCTCTCACAAAAACCCACAAGGTCAAGATGCGTTGATTTCACTTTTATACAGCTGTGCGAGTGTGTGGTCAATCAAATGCCGATTCGAAACACTTGTGAAACACTCCGAAGCTTCATTTAACCCTAGTCACGTGACATGGGTGTTTTGAATCACACTTTGGATCAGTGTTTCGAAACATCTGCGCTTCGGGATCTCGACAAAGCTTCGGAACATCACTTTTGCATCAGCCATCCCTAGAGTTTGTTTCATTTTAGTTTCCCCCCGTAAAGTTGTTCCCGTTCCTGTTTCCCTGTCTTTGGATTTACCTTTGTTTTTGGACTCCTGTGATTTTTTTTTTTTCTTTTTTTTTTTTTCCTGCTACCGCATGGTCTTTTTGTTTGAACTCTGTTTTTGTTGTAATAAATCCTCGAATCAAACCTTCTCCTGCCTGCCTGACATTTGGTGCACTATTCCTGCTACCATCACAGGTTAACTGTTCCTGCTACAGATTTCCCACTGTGTTTGTGGAAAAACGCGTGTTCATGTCCCGGGAGTGTTTTAATCCAAACAATGATCTTTTTTTTTGTAATCTTTACTAGTCGTTTAGGTGTCTAAACTTTTGGCGCCGCATGATGCCACTTTTTGTCGGCTAAACTCAACTGTAATGGCATCTAAGGGCTGCCTCCTGTTTATGTCCAGTATACGAGAATGTTGATGAGATATGAGGTTTGGGCATGTTAGTTTAAACAGAGATTAGTTCTTCTACTGGAGATGGAAACATTTGGTGCACCGAGATCACTTCTGGCTCAAAACTCTGCTTAAAAACCAAAATGTAGCAATAAAAATGTAGCCTAAGCACCTAGCTGTTGCATACGTCTGTAAGATGCGCTCAACTCCTCCTTGAAATTTTACTAGCCACTTTGATAACCAAGCCTATTTTTGTTGCCCAAATAAGTCAAGTTCCCATCTCTACCCACAATACAAAACCTTAAAACTGGTTCAATAAAACTTCTATAAAAGAGTCATCATCTCGGGGAAGACATTAAAAGAACACCTTAGAACATTAATTGTCATTAAATAACAAAGTTTGAAAAGTGAAGTGAGGCTGCTAAGAAGAGATTAACGGATTAGTAAAAAATAAATTGGCTGACAGACACAGTGGTGATGAAGTCAAAGAGTCAACATCTTCATTTTTATAAAGGAATTTAAGATGGAATAAAAGATCTCAGTGATTGGGAGAAAACTACAGAGGAAAAGTTTGGTTGCATTTGTTTTTAATTTCAAATGTTGGTTTCAGTTTTAATCATAAGCACACAAACATGAGATTATATCTTTTACATTAAAATAAATCTGACTTGAAGTTTGTCTTTAAAATCGGAATAAAAGCACAAGGATGCTTTCAGCAGTCTAAAGGCCCGTTCACATAGGACGTGGCATGCGCTGCGCTCGCCGCTAGGTTGTCCTTTTCCCAAAATAACTTTCGTTGTGCTTGCCGCGGGGCTCAGCGGGCTCAGCGCAGAAGAGGCAGAGTTACGAAATTTACGTCATACATGCGACAATATTTAAATTCACGTCACGTCTGCGTCCGTAGCCGCAGCAACAAGGGTGTGGGTGCACGAGACCCTCAGGTCCAGACAGCAGTTGGGGGAATTCCGGCTGGTGAAGGAGCTCCGCACTGTGACCGGTTCCAGCGCTACTTTTGGCTCAACAGGGAGCAATTTGACAGTCTGCTGACGAGAGTCGGTTCTACGATTTCCCGGATACGAACAACATTCCGATAGTCCAGTTCTACTGTCTCTCCCTGACGTGTGGCTCCAGAAAAGACAGTATGGAAAAGTACTTCCAAGTACTTTGTTGGTCTGCCCCTGCACCACTTTTTTGTCTCTCTGTTGCCTCCTCTCCTTTATGTACCTGTCCCTTAGGTTCTTCCACCTTTTCTTACACTCCTCTAAATAGAAACAAATAAATAAATGTCTTCTTTTAAAACAAACATGTTCACATAATGTATAGTAACTGATGTGTATGTGGGAGCATATCTGTAAATGAATGAAGGGTAGGGGAGAGCCGGGACAGTTGAAACACTTTTTAATTAAACGTAATTTACAAAGTGATGGTATCGCACTGAAAGCTAATATTTAGTCACTAGCAACCTCCACCTGTCATCTGTCAAATACAGCTGCATCTTCAGCTTTGAACAAAACCGTTCAGGAATTATTACAGCAACAGTGGGGCGTGCGTCATGTTTCATAGATTGTTGCTGGGCTTTACGTCTTTGTGAATGTCTGTTAACAACTCATCACCGTCATCATGAAGCGCGTATGAAGCGGTTATTGAAATATCATGCACTGTGGATGATTCTGCCATTTTTTCATAGCTAGAACAGTAGGTGTTCCCATTTATATAATGTTTATTATGTATGTCTATTGTGGAAAATGTTTTTTACGTGGGTTAGGGCACTGCACTCCAAATAACCCCCCTTAACTACACACAGCCCATCAGTCTCCATAGGATAACATGGGGAAACTCGACCCCCTACCTGGTGGACTCAAATATATTTTCATTTTTCTAAAACTGCTTTTCCATGTCTCACCTCCATAAATTATTGTATAAACACAGATATTTGTGCATTTACTTAAAATACATGGAGTTACAGCCAGGTCGGGACGGTTGAAACAGCCGTTTCAACCGTCCCGACATAGATATATGCCATTATAACCTGTTTTGCTTTCCATGTAAACAAGTATGCAATATGAAAGTCTGGGATTGTGGAGGACACTAACTGGTCTACTGAATAAGCATGTAGTCAAACCTTTAAATGAAAAACACTCATTAATAATCGAAACAATGTAACCGCTAATTAAGTTTACTTTCGACCATCAAAACTGGTGTATCGCCTGTAACTCCGTGATTAAAGGAAACAACAGGAAGATATTTGGCTGATAGAAGGAGGTTAACATGTTCTATGTGTTGACCTGAGGAAGTCTGTCTGTCATCACTGCACTCGGAGAAAACTGGAATGTTTCATCTGTCCCGCGTTTCAACTGTCCCGGCTCTCCCATCATGTTAATGTTGGTTTTAGTAAATTTATTTGTTGACATCAGCCTGCCCAGGGACTACAGGTGGAAACCTGGTAAAATGCATCTCTCCTGTCTAAGGTTAATGTATATTGTACATTGTCCCTGTTTAAAAATAAAGAAATGAAGAAAATGAAGATGAAGACGTGTGGATTATTTTAATTTCTAAATAAGATGGTGCATTTTAACACTACGTGTCATTGCATTTTACATACATAAGAGGTCTGCAGTCATTGCAGTCGGGTATAATAAAGCTAAGATATGAGCCTAAATTCATACATTCATCATCATCCATTCATACTCTGGAAAACACTTTGTTTAATAGCCTATATATGTAGTACAATTCTGTATCTCGTAAATCTCTGTACGACCTCGGACTTGTGTCGTACATCTCTGGGAGATGCTGACGGCTAAAATCAACCTCTAGTACATGTTCCGTTTGTGGATCCACGTGCATTCTGTGTTGTTTTTGGTTTTTGAAAGCATAGGGTGCTTGTGACATATGTCACAGCGCACCGCGGCTGCTCTTGCCGCGGTCAAAGTTGAACCATGTTGAACTTTGAGCGCGGCGCGCGCAAGAGCAGCCGCGGTGCGCTGTGACGTGCTTTCACGTGTCTGAAAAAAACTAAAACAACATGTTTAACCTTGGCCGCGGCACGCGCAAGAATGGCAAGCCGCAAAATGCCGCTTGCGCTGCGCTTTGCTCAGCGCAGCGGCAGATCAGCTGTTGTGCGCGCAAGCCATACACAATAATGGGTTTTATAGCGCAGCGCTGTCTCTTGCGCGTCCTATGTGAACGGGCCTTAAGGATGGTGCCAAAAACACTGAAACACAATGTTTAAATGAATGCAGAGTGATTTGTATCTGTAAACACAATGTACACATTAATGCAGAGTGATTCATATCTGTAAACTAGGGAATCACCGAATCCAGATTTTTGGGGTTCGGCCGAATACCGAATCCACTGGTTAAGATTCTGCCGAATCCAAAATCCAAATCCTCCTCCCATCCTCAGTCCATTAACACAGTAAACACATTAATGAAGTAAACAACGTCCACAGCCTCTAAAACAGTTAAATGTAACAACTTCATGTTGAATTCACACGCTCTCTTCACATCGTAGGAAAACACATCACTATCGCCAGATGAGTGACAATTTTGTTTGGCAAATTTTGGTTAACCAGTGTATGATGAAGGTGTTGTGAAATGTTTGTTTAAAGCACTTAAATAAGAAATTCAAGTTGTTTAGTTTTAAACAGTCTAAAGGAAATGGTAAATTATAGTGTGATTAAAACTCCCTATTTACATTATTTACAGTATTTGATTTACAGCTACCTACAGCTGATATGTGAAAAGGTACACAACCTTATTTGTTTAACAGTAGTTTAGTTTTACTGCAAACCGTCACAGGAAATGCTTTTATGTTGAAGTAGCCTACATGGAAGTTGTCTGTTGTGTAGTTTTGCTAGCTTACTGAGATGAACGTGAGACGCTAGATGCAAAACGTGTCTGTCAAGCTTATGTTGCTCACTTTCTTGTGTGTAAAACTGCAACATATTGAACAGTAAATGGTCACAGTAAAAGACAAGCGTTTTTGGTCGTCATTTGAAGCCATTCCACTACAGAAGGTATGTTGGGTGGGTGAAATTAGAAAGCTAACATTAGCTAATGAGCAGCAGCCGAGTACGGTTCGGTTCGGTGGAAACCGAACCCATCAAAAACAGTGGCGGCGCCAGGGAGGAGCTAGGTGGTGCTGTAGCTCCCCCTATAATAGCCATAGCACCCACCCAGCACCCCCAGCACACATTCAACTTTTGACCTTTGTTCCGCAGTAACACATTCACACTGAAGAAGAGCGCAATATTTGGAGCCGTTAGGATTAGCGAAGTGAGTGTAACGCTAGCAATGGGTCGTTTTTTTTTTTTTTTACTACTTAAACGTCAACGTGTGGAGACTTTATCAAAACACCTGTAAATGAGACTGTCACCAACCAGGACGAAGAAAAGCGGCCGGAGGAAGATGACCTGACCGCGGCCGTGATTGGTGCTGAGTAGGGCTGAAATGATTTGAGTTACTCAAGTAACTCGATTACAAAAATTCCTTCTTCTCTGTAATCTAATTAGTGTTTTTGCAATTGTAATCCCTTACTTTACTCGTTACTTGAAAAAAGTAATCGGATTACAGTAACGCGTTACTTCTAACGTGTTACTGCCCATCAGTGGTGAGGAGTCAACTAATAGGGGTCCATGCAAAAACTCTGTCTCGTAGTAGAACATTACAGTGAAAATGTGTTTTACAGAACTGTGAATAAATGGATCACCAAATCCAAAGTTATACCGCACACAGGACATTGGTTTATTTATAGCCCTGAAAACGAGATACATTAAGCCACTACAGATATGAAAAATGTTACGTTATTGTTACCATGTGTGCAAGTATGAATACTGTGTGAGGATGCATGCGTGTATGTTTTTGTGTGTGGTGTATTTGGCCTGCTGCATTACTCTTCTGCAAATATAAGATACTGTATGAAAACTGCAGTAATGACTGTGTAATCCCGGTTTGTTGGCTGGTATTTGAAATATGTTAGGTGGGCTAATCAGAGTGCTATGGTGCTGTTGTATTGGCAACTAGAGCATGAAAAATCAATCTCTCTCTCCCTCTCGTTCACTCACTTAGTAAACTGCTACAGAGGTGTGTGTGTGTGTGTGGGCTACGTGTGTGTGGGCTACGTGTGTAAAGGGAAATTCTAACTTTCAGAGCACCCTCAATGAAAGGTCGAGCAACCCCATAGCACCAGCAAAACGAAATCTCTGGTGCTGCCACTGGTCAAAAAGCCCAATATTCGGCCGAATCCGAACCCAAATCCTGGATTCGGTGCATCCCTACTGTAAACACAATGTACAAATGAAGCTCAGCACAAATTCTTTCAATGTGATGACTCTGAGGAGGGGCAGTTTAACAGAATATCCTGACTGTGTTAAAAATAAAACTGTAAACATTTAACTAATCGTGTGAACATAGATATATAAATGATTAACTGACTAGACATTGTAAAATACATTTTAGTAATAACTTATATAAATTATATTGATTTGTAAGTGGAGCATTAATTATGGTATTAGGTAGTGGTCTATCATTACAGGATTGTAGAGTTTTTTCAATCATCGGTAGTAGGTCTCATTTCCACCGGTTTCACTAGTGTGCTTTCGAGTCTTGTCTACCTAGGTAGGAACCTTTCAACAGGTACAGAGAGTGCGGTTATCAGAGGGGCGCACACAGTTTTGACCACATCAAATCACCACACACCGCAAGATGTATGTTTGCGTAATTCGTTGGTGAAGCTAATGGACATATGTTCTATCAACACAATCATGACTTTCGAGTCCGTGATTTGGCCACAGTATGGAGTAGGGTTGAGAGAGTGCTTCAGCTAGTTTTCTAGCCTTAGATGTTGCTTGGTGGTTCTAAGTTTTAGGCTTAGCCGATGTAAGATATCTCAGCACTAATTGTTTATCGTGTATGATGACATCACATCATTGTTGCGGCTATCAACCATTTATTGAATCATTTCTCGACAGATTTTATTGTTTCATGCCTATCACACTGCTGGTTAGGCAACTTACGCGACGGCCCGGATATTATCGGTTTGCGCCAAACTCTTTAAACCTGTGTAGCACTATGCAGTTCTTTATTGCTGCGTTTTTTTCTAATCTCAGATGCCTGGCTATTCTCGGGTAAGTGATGCATGGAACCGGTGGTAGGTCGGTTCATAATCACTACTCTGTTTGTTAAATTTCCATCTTAAATTGCGCTAGCATCAGCTTCGTATCTGAGCACTACAAGACGCTAGATTTAAATAACTGACGCGTGCACTCTCTTTTACTCATGCTTCATTAACTTGGGGGGATTCACCTGCTAGCTATGGCAGCGGTAGTTCCATCTTACCTGGCAAAGCGGTGGTTATTCATCATTCTATCACGCACGTAACGCAAACTCATCTTTGCAGCGAGTTGACCAGGTTCTCATCGCTGTATTACGTTTCACAGTATTTCATCTTGCAGCAAGGACCCTTCTTTGCCGCACTTCTACAGGATCTCATCATGTTCGACGTCTCATCTTTGAGCATGTTTTACATGACATCATCGCAGTGTGGTCCAGACTTGACCTCATCATTCAGCACGTTTAATCTGTTTTCTCTACAGCATGTTTAAACTGTCCATTTTGCAGCATGGTTAAACTGACCTTATCGGAGCATGCTCAACGTAGAGCATTATCTTATCGCAGCATAAATACGTGAGATTATCACTGACGTTGAACGTGGCCTTTCTCATGCATCTGGCTACATTTAAATCATACTGCTTATAATTCTAACATGCTTAACGCCGAGGTGCCGTTTTGTAGCCAAGCAGACGCACTCTCCTGCTTTTATTTCTATGATGAACTATGTCATAGCTAATGCTCTTACTAGCTCCCTTGCACAGTCTTAATCTGGTAATTTCCCTACGTTTAATGTGGTGTAACCATCAACTAAAGCTTGTCTCATCAAAGATAATATTTCACCTCAGTAACCATTGTAATCAAGCATATAACTGGTGGTGGTGTTTTATCATAATCTGATGAATTCTCACATTCAATAAGTTGATTCTTGCACAATTATAGGTTGGCATCTCATATATACTATATTTTGCAGTCCAAAACCATACGCGTGTGAGGGGTAGGTCAGCTACCCGTACGCTGTGCCGTGTTAAATTAAGGCTGTAAACCGGACGCTGTGCAGAGGTCAGGATTGTATAATGGCAAGCAACAAGCTAACAAATAACTTTACCAGATCTCGAAGCTTATTCCGGTAAGCATGCATATATATCCCGTGCTGGAGCTGCTCCCCCCGCGACCCAACCACGGATAAGCGGACGACGATGGATGGATGGATGGATGCATATAACTGGTGGTGGTGTGTTCCACTCATGTCACACATTCTTTGTATGTGGTGACGTATGCCCAGTATTGACATTCCGGCCATCGTGAAGTAAGTAAGCAAGTAAGTAAAAAAAAAAAAAAAAAAGAAAACGTGTGGTCTGATTTATAAATTAAAAAAAAAAAATAGTTTTTTCCCGGCTGATCGCCGAAGCGGCCGTGTGGTCGGATTTTATTTGTTCTGATTTATTCTGTTTGTGTGGTTGCTGGCCTGAATTGCCATCTTTTCCGACCAGAATTGCCGAAGCGGCCGTGCAGTCGGAGTTATTTGGTCTGATTTATTTTATTTTGTGGGTGTGCTGGCCTGAATTGCCAAGCGGCCGCGTGTTTCGGTTTCGGGAAAAAGAAGAGGGAAGAAGAAAAAAAAAAATAATAATAATAATAAAAAGAAATAAAAAAAAAAGAAAAATAAATAAATCATTGCATTGTTTTCTATTTTCAGATCCACGGTATTCAGTGTTTCGCCGACCTGAATTGCAGCTTCAGCGAGATACATCATTCTTTTTGTTCTGCGGATGTGTCCGCCTGACCGAATTGCGGGAATTATTTACTTCAGTTTTGGGGGTTGTATCAATTCACTGATAGTTCTAGTTTCAGATCTGTTGCTGCAGGAGGTAAGTATTAAGGTATATATGCTAGTAGGCTGATTAGTGTACACATTAAATCATATCTTCTAATTTGTAATTCCCGTCCCGTTTTGGGGGATATGTTTCCGATTCTCTACCCCTTTAAAAAATATTAATTTGATGGAGTCTAATCTCCAAAAGACTCATACATTTTTGTCATGCAGTTGTATAATAAGTATTGTTCTTTTGCATATCTGCAAACAAAGTCTCTCCTGATTGAACTGAATGCAGAGCGATTCGTACCTGTAAAGATGTATCTGTGACTGTGCCTCTAATTTGTAACTCGTATTTCATCATTTGTAAATCAGCTTAGTATTTTTCAATGGAAATATATTTGTAAGCCTTGTTCTATTTGTGTTCTATTGAGACTATTTTTCCAGGCTGTGTGGTTGCAAACAACTTGTGTCTCAAGTGATGATCCAGCGCTCCAGAGTTCGGTTGGTTTGGGTCTGTGTTAAAATTCCTTCGAACTCTGGTGCGGACCAAGCAATCGAAATCTGGTCCGCTTGAAAACTGGTGCCTGGTTTCGTTTCCAAGTGCTCTAGAGTTTAGTTCACTTTAGGTGTGAACGCGATCCAACCCAAATACAGGAAGTGAACCAAAAACAGACTTTTACATGATATAAGAGACGGTAACTTTCAGATCCATAACTTATTCTGAGCACACATTGCGTCTGCGTGACATCATCATCTCTCTTCCATCAGGACCGGTCTCTCGAGGCATAAACATAGCAAAAAATGTTCGTTTTTTAAACCAAAACATATAGGGCCCTATTTTAATGATCTGAAACGCAAGTATTAAGCGCAAAACGTAAGTAACTTTGCGGGCGGATCTCGGGCGCTTTTGCTATTATACCGGCGGGATAAATGACTCTCGCGCCCGATGCAAATCTAAAATGGGTTGGTCTGAAGTAGTTAGGTGTGGTTTGGGCGTAACGTGTAATAAACCAATCAGAGCGTCATCTCACATTCTCTTTAAAAGCAGGCACGCTTGTTCCATGGTGGATTGCTATTATGACGGTGGATTTGCCTGGCGCACGGGTTCATAGCCGAGGAGACCGACGTTCTCGTCAGGGCTGGAGCAGGAGCTGTCCGGGATGCAGCAAATTAATAAATGCCCGTCTTGACCGGGTGGAGATGTTGCTGCGACCTCTCGGGCACATCTCCTCAAGTCTGGAGAGAAATGCTGCAGACATGGAGCGTGGGCCTCCAAACGCACCACCTGCTCCTGTTGTGCCCCTTCCTCCTCCCCCCCACTCCATCTCTGTCCACCCGCTCCACCAGGAGCACATCGCGCATTGCCACTCCCAGACCCTCAAGTGTCCAATCCCGCAGTAGTTCAACATCACGTCTCCTTAAGTTCTCTAATATTTCCTCATTTATGTCATCAACACATCCATGATTCATGGAAATGTGTAAAACACAACAAGCCACAAAGAATGCTGGGACTTTTTGAGGACTGGACTGTGAAGTTCCGCCTGACCTATCCAAACACCTGAAGCGCATTTTCACTTGTAATTATGTATGGTTTACAAAAATGTGAACTGCTGCGTCCGTGTAGATGAGAGAAGCAAAGTGTATGCGCGTTGTGTACACGCTACATTATGGCCAAGCATGCGCCTCTAAAATAGCATCTGAATAACACACCACTGACTTTAGACTAGAGCCACTGACTTTAGACTAGCACCACTGACTTCAGACTAGCGCCACTGACTTTAGACTAGCACCACTGACTTTAGACTAGCGCCACTGACTTTAGACTAGCGCCACTGACTTTAGACTAGCACCACTGACTTTAGACTAGAGCCACTGACTTTAGACTAGCTCCACTGACTTTAGACTAGAGCCACTGACTTTAGACTAGCACCACTGACTTTAGACTAGAGCCACTGACTTTAGACTAGCTCCACTGACTTTAGACTAGAGCCACTGACTTTAGACTAGCACCACTGACTTTAGACTAGAGCCACTGACTTTAGACTAGCGCCACTGACTTTAGACTAGCGCCACTGACTTTAGACTAGTACCACTGACTTTAGACTAGAGCCACTGACTTTAGACTAGCACCACTGACTTTAGACTAGCGCCACTGACTTTAGACTAGCGCCACTGACTTTAGACTAGCACCACTGACTTTAGACTAGAGCCACTGACTTTAGACTAGCGCCACTGACTTTAGACTAGCGCCACTGACTTTAGACTAGTACCACTGACTTTAGACTAGAGCCACTGACTTTAGACTAGCACCACTGACTTTAGACTAGAGCCACTGACTTTAGACTAGCGCCACTGACTTTAGACTAGCGCCACTGACTTTAGACTAGTACCACTGACTTTAGACTAGAGCCACTGACTTTAGACTAGCACCACTGACTTTAGACTAGCGCCACTGACTTTAGACTAGCGCCACTGACTTTAGACTAGCGCCACTGACTTTAGACTAGCGCCACTGACTTTAGACTAGCGCCACTGACTTTAGACTAGCGCCACTGACTTTAGACTAGCGCCACTGACTTCAGACTAGCGCCACTGACTTCAGACTAGCGCAACTGACTTCAGACTAGCGCCACTGACTTCAGACTAGCGCCACTGACTTTAGACTAGCGCCACTGACTTTAGACTAGCGCCACTGACTTCAGACTAGCACCACTGACTTTAGACTAGCGCCACTGACTTTAGACTAGCGCCACTGACTTCAGACTAGCACCACTGACTTCAGACTAGCGCCACTGACTTCAGACTAGCCCCACTGACTTTAGACCAGGTCCACTGACTTTAGACCAGGTTTTTCCTGGTCAGTGGTGGAATTGTTTTCTGAAACTGCAAAATAGCACCAGGGAACATTTGCAGCGGAACACGCCTCCTCTTTTTGCTGAACCGCCCCCGGGAGCTCAAGTTCATTCCCTAATTTACCGACATGCGTCTACGGAGGGAAAAGTCCGCTGTGCGTCGGGTGCAAAATAGGAATGACACATGCGTCGGTGTACAAAGTCAATTGAGCTGGGTGCAAGATAGGGCTCATAGTGTAAATGTAGCCACATATGCTGTCCAATAGACCAGCGACCGTTTCAACCCGTGTTTGCATTGTTTGGTGTGCGTTTGACAAAGTGCAGTGTGAATGCAAACCGAGCCAAATGTACCAAACTAAAGTTGTGAAAGCGCCCGGATTGATGTTTTCAGATGGTTGATCTTTCAACAAAGTACTTTTCATAAGACATAAAACATAAATAGGCAATAGGATGACATATGAAGGAAACACAGGGTAATATAAAGAGACATTTAAATAGGATGTTAAAACTGATGTAAACAGTCTTCATCCCTGATATAAAAGAAGCAGACCTAAGGTTTTCTGGGAGTTTGTTTCAGATATGTGGAACATAAAGACTGAATGCTGCTTCTCCATGTTTAGTTTGGACTCTGAGGACAGTAAGCAGACCATCTGAGAGGTCTTCATAATGGAAACCATTCACTGCTTTCTTTATAAACCAACAGCAGTATTTTAAAATTCTTTGTCACACAGGAAGCTGTAGCAAATCCGAGAGCTCCACTCAAACAAATCCTCACAGCTTCAGACTCCCCGGGCCAGGCTTTGTCCATTTTTTCTTCTTCTTTTCAAACAGCTTTTGTTGAGTGAACTTGAACGCGTCTGAAGGTTAATTGAGCTGGGACGCTGCTGTCAGCCAATTCTTTAATTCCCCCTGGAAATAAAAGTAAGAGCCTTTCAGACGGGCCAAGGGCCAAAGCTGGACTGAACCAGCCAACAGAAACTAGTTATGGAGCCAAACTTTAACAACACACACTGAGTACATTTACATGCACACTATTATTCCAAATATGACAATATTCTGACTTTGATATGGGTCATGTAAACAGCATGTTCCATGGCCTTATGTCTGATTACAGTTTTTTCCAACTGCTTACACACGTTTTCAAAACTATGTCTCCTTTTTTCAAAACTCTACACTGGTGTAATAAATTCAAAACAACATTTCCAAAACTGTTAAGTTATGTTGCCACAAACGTTTTCAAATGAACACAAGACACAATCAATGGTTACATTGGCACATTTTATTCATTACTGTATTACAGTACTACACAGTAAAAAAACAAAAAAAAGATTATTCTGCATCAGCATCCAGTCTTTGCTCTGGGTCAGGCCAGAGAATCTCGTCCACATCACTGGCTATATTGGCCCTAGCCAGGCAGCGGGGGTGAAATCCTCTTACATGCCTGATCCACCCCTGGCACGCATCTACTGATATGTCTAGGCAGGCTTCCTCCATGGCCTGAAGGAGGTGAACATGCATATAAGGTTCTCGGTCATACACTTTCCACCGCCATGCCCAAAAAAAGGCCTCTATTGGGTTAAGAAATGGAGAGTATGCAGGCAGAAAGAGGTTGGAAAATATTGGCTTATCGGTAAACCAGTCACGAACCAGAGCAGCGCGATGGAAGCTGACGTTATCCCAAACAACAACATAGTGAGGGTGCTGTGGTTGTGCTGGTTCCCTGTGGTCCAGCTGGAACATATGCTCTCTTAGACCGTCAAGGAATGCAAGAAGGAGCATAGTATTATAGGGTACTAGACTGGCATGGCAGTGGAGTACCCCTTATTGGCTGATGGCTGCGCACATCGTGACATTCCCTCCACGCTGACCAGGGACATTTACAATAGCCCGATGGCCGATTATATTCCGCCCCCTTCTCCTTCTTTTGGTGAGGTTGAAACCAGCTTCATCCACAAAGATAATTTCAGGTGGAACAGGCCAGCCTTCATTCTCAAAGATTCTCTGCAAAACACATCAAAACACAATAGAGTATATCACTACCCTAAAGCACAGTTCAAGAGGGCACTAATGGCAGCATAAACTGCTATACTGTGATGGTGCACAATACTACAATACACAATACACAATATCAAAAGTCATACCTGAACATATTCCACTCGTTGGTCTTTTACCCTGTCAGAGTTTCGTTCAAAAGGTACGCGGTACACCTGTTTCATCCGGAACCGATGCTTTTGGAGGATGCGATCAATTGTGGAAAGGCTGATGGAATTGATTCCTTGAAAATGATTATTATCCTCAATCACTCTGCTTTGAATCTCTCAGGCGGATTACATTATTGGCAATGACCATGTTTACAAGCTCCCTCTCTTGCTCCTCTGACAAAAGCCTTAGCCTCCCACCACCAGAGGTCCGTTTCAGGTAGGAGGTTTAGTGGAAACTCTGAGTTTGTTAAGCCTGAGATGAGGGAAACTCTGAGTTTTCCGTTTCAGAAAGAGAGGTAACTTAACCTCAGAGTCAGTTACTATGGTAACTGAGCCTATGAACCTAACCTGGTCGGGAGCAGGTTTTCTTCAAGAAACCTCGAGTTTCTCTCAGACTCCTCCCCATGGATGTATGAAGAGAATTAACTCTCCTCCATCTGACACAGCGCTCTTCATTTCCTCATTCATTCATTCATTCATTCAGTCTGTATCAGGCGCATTTCAGCGCAGTTTGTTATATTGGCGTGAATAAAATAAAACATTGTTGGTTTATTAACTGTTAGGCAGACTTTAAAACATTGTTTTTTCTCAAAACATGACATTTCCTTTTATCGATGATCCCGTTGATGAAGACGCTGTATGGCAGGGAGTTAAACATACGTCAGAAGATGATATTGACGCATTTTAATTTCCAGATAACTATCTATTTGAGCGCTATGGTTTTTCTTCCCAGTCTATCAGTTATGTAAGCTACATAACCTTATCCGTCTTCATATCACTAACGTCACCCATCGTGGACATGCTCTACATCCCAGCACATTCTTGCATTACAGTTGTCTCTACAACCTTGGTGATAATAATAATTTTAATAAAGCGCCGTCAGAAGAGATCGCTCTGAAACGTTGTATAACTGCTATAAATCATCTCATGCTTTGTGTTTGGGCTTAATTCAATCCTGACAGTCTAAAGGCCCGTTTCACATAGGACGCGGCATGCGCTGCACTCGCCGCTAGGTTGTCCTTTTCCCAAAATAACTTTCGTTGTGCTTGCCGCGGGGCTCAGCGGGCTCAGCACAGAAGAGGCAGAGTTACGAAATTTACGTCGTACATGCGACAATATTTAAATCACGTCACGTCTGCGTCCGGTGTTGACATCAGATGTGCGTTACATGCGACATTGTGTATACACCTGTGATTTGGTGGCGAAGAGGTTTCTTTCTGTCAACCAAAAGAAAGCCTTGGCACTTGCCCTGGTTGAGAGGAGGAGAAGACGGAGGAAGGCAGCTGCAGCAACAAGGGTGCACGAGACCCTCAGGTCCAGACAGCAGTTGGGGGAATTCCGGCTGGTGAAGGAGCTCCGCACTTTGACCGGTTCCAGGGCTACTTTTGGCTCAACAGGGAGCAATTTGACAGTCTGCTGACGAGAGTCGGTTCTACGATTTCCCGGATACGAACAACATTCCGATAGTCCAGTTCTACTATCTGTCTCTCCCTGACGTGTGGCTCCAGAAAAGACAGTATGGAAAAGTACTTCCAAGTACTTTGTTGGTCTGCCCCTGCACCACTTTTTTGTCTCTCTGTTGCCTCCTCTCCTTTATGTACCCGTCCCTTAGGTTCTTCCACCTTTTCTTACACTCCTCTAAATAGAAACAAATAAATAAATGTCTTCTTTTAAAACAAACATGTTCACATAATGTATAGTAACTGATGTGTATGTGGGAGCATATCTGTAAATGAATGAAGGGTAGGGGAGAGCCGGGACAGTTGAAACACTTTTTAATTAAACGTAATTTACAAAGCGATGGTATCGCACTGAAAGCTAATATTTAGTCACTAGCAACCTCCACCTGTCATCTGTCAAATACAGCTGCATCTTCAGCTTTGAACAAAACCGTTCAGGAATTATTACAGCAACAGTGGGGCGTGCGTAATGTTTCATAGATTGTTGCTGGGCTTTACGTCTTTGTGAATGTCTGTTAACAACTCATCGCCGTCATCATGAAGCGTGTATGAAGCGGTTATTGAAATATCATGCACTGTGGATGATTCTGCCATTTTTTCATAGCTAGAACAGTAGGTGTTCCCATTAATATAATGTTTATTATGTATGTCTATTGTGGAAAATGTCGTTTTTTACGTGGGTTATGGACACTGCACTCACTCCAAATAATTATTTGGAGTGCAGTGCCCATAACCCACATAACCCGCATGTAGTCAAACCTTTAAATGAAAAACACTCATTAATAATCGAAAAAATGTAACCGCTAATGAAGTTTACTCGACCATCAAAACTGGTGTATCGCCTGTAACTCCGTGATAAAAGGAAACAACAGGAAGATATTTGGCCGATAGAAGGAGGTTAACATGTTCTATGTGTTGACCTGAGGAAGTCTGTCTGTCATCACTGCACTCGGAGAAAACTGGAATGTTTCATCTGTCCCGCGTTTCAACTGTCCCGGCTCTCCCATCATGTTAATGTTGGTTTTGGGGGTAAAAGTGTTAGTAAATGTATTTGTTGACATCAGCCTGCCCAGGGACTACACTGGAAACCTGGTAAAATGCATCTCTCCTGTCTAAGGTTAATGTATATTGTACATTGTCCCTGTTGAAAAATAAATAAATGAAGAAAATGAAGATGAAGACGTGTGGATTATTTTAATTTCTAAATAAGATGGTGCATTTTAAAACTACGTGTCATTGCATTTTACATACATAAGAGGTCTGCAGTCATTGCAGTCGGGTATAATAAATCTAAGATATGAGCCTAAATTCATACATTCATCATCATCCATTCATACTCTGGAAAACATTTTGTTTAATAGCCTACATATGTAGTACAATTAATTCCTCCAAAACTGGAGTTTACGTACGCTTGTTAATGGGTAATTATTCTGTGTGAAGGCATATTACCTACTTCAATGAAAACGAACATGACGTGTCAATCAGTCCAAACATATTTTACATAATGTAAACATACAAATACAAATATATCTTACAAGTACCTGTATGGAGCCATATATAGGCTAATTTGGTATTTGGTTTTTGCAGCTCACAACAGTAGGCTACAGTTCTTCTCCATTGCTTTGGCGCATTTCTCAGATCAGTAATGCTTATACTTAACATATATGGAATAGTGCTCACGTGCATTGTTCATTAGACTATACTTAGAGTGAACTGTTAAATATGGACAACAACACAAAGCAGTTTCACTATCTTGGAATAAACAATGGCAAATATATGGACTTGTCAGCTTGATTATGTCATTGGTATAAATAGGCTACTTGCTGTTCCGTTTGTGGATCCACGTGCATTCTGTGTTGTTTTTGGTTTTTGAAAGCATAGGGTGCTTGTGACATATGTCACAGCGCACCGCGGCTGCTCTTGCGCTTGCCGCGGTCAAAGTTGAACCATGTTGAACTTTGACCGCGGCACGCGCAAGAGCAGCCGCGGTGCGCTGTGACGTGCTTCACGTGTCTGAAAAAAACTAAAACAACATGTTTAACCTTGGCCGCGGCACGCGCAAGAACGGCAAGCCGCAAAATGCCGCTTGCGCTGCGCTTTGCTCAGCGCAGCGGCAGATCAGCTGTTGTGCGCGCAAGCCATACACAATAATGGGTTTTATAGCGCAGCGCAGCGCATGCCGCGTCCTATGTGAACGGGCCTTGAGCTTTCAATAGATGTGCTGCATGACCATATATTTTGAAGATTTAATGCATCACATTTATAACAAAGTTTAAGCAGCGTCCACTTTGAGCGTGAGTGTCCCGTATACGGGTCAGTGAAAGTAAAGAGTTTAAACATTTGTAGTGTTCCTGGACACAGACCAGTTAGAGCCATTAAAAAGGAGTTCCACAGTATTGCAGGTGAATTATGTAAACCCTTTGAAATAAAAGATTATGAATTATAATTCTGTTAATGATGGTGCTGCAGCCTCAGAATGGGATTATAGTAGACTAGGACTTTATCGCCCGCAGTATTGCACCTACCTGAAATACGGTAGATTTGAAGTAATATTAGCTTATGATTAAATATGATATACATCATATTGGAATATAAGCATTTACTCTAGCAGCAATTTTCTCCAGCGCAATTTCTCTCTCTTTGCAGCAGCCGCTGTGTTGCTTTTTTAACGAAATACATGTTCAAACTCGCTGTCTGTGCGCATGAGTAGCCTATGTCCGCCGACCCGTTTGTTTGTGGTTGTTACCATGGTGAATCGTAGTATCATGGCTCCATTCATGCTGTCTTTGGTGCACGCGCGTAACCCTGAGTCAACCTACTCCGAGTTGATTGAACCAACTCGAATCAGCTGTTGTGAAACCGAAAACTCAGAGTTTCCATCTCAGGATAAATCAACTCAGAGATCAGGCTCAGACTCAGAGTTTGTTGAACCTCCTACCTGAAACGGACCCCAGATGGTCGTCTCTGTATCCTACGAAAATAGAAGCACGCATTACTGTAAATTTGATGGATTTATTTAGTATTACAGAAGCATAGTACAACAGTGCATGTGATGTCAAAGCACAGAGTACAGCACTCAAAAGTTACTTAGTCGTACTGTAAGTACACCTACCTGTTTTCCTCCCTGAAGGTTCTGATGATGGAGTGAAGCGACTCAAATTAGGCTGGACTCGTTGCCCAGCCTCCCTCACGGTCATACCATGGACAAGAACATGGTCCACTAAAGTGGCTCGAATTTCATCCGAGACTGCTTGTCTCCTTGCCCTTACTCCTCTTCTACCTCGTCCTTCACCACGTCTTCCTCCTCTCCCTCCTCGCCTTCCTCCTTCACCACGTCCTCCTCCTCCTCGTTCTCCTTCACCACGTCCTCCTCCTCCTCGACCATGTCCTCTTCCTCTCCCTCTCCTTCTCCTTCTCCCTCCTCGACCGTCATTTCTCTGTGGATCCATTGTTCCAAAACTCAATGAACTGACTCTGGCCATTTTATCTATCTATTGAAAGTTCTGATTGGTGTGTGATCAATTTTGACTCGTAGTGTTTCCACCTGGGTAATTGTGTGCTAATTGAGCTTCAGCTGTGCTGACTTGAGTGAGCAATATTGAATGCTGTGCTTTCTAAATGACAACATGGTGTAGGCAATGAGAAATTAAGGGATTTGTGTGTAGAGTTTTGCAGTAACAGTTCAACAAATCTGACTCGTGTCAAAACCAGGGAATAGTGTTTTTTGAAAAATGGCATTATGGTTTTTTGAATTGAATTTTAGTTCAAAAGCCTGGTTATAGTGTTTAAGCAATTGAGAAAAACTGTAATAGGTTATAAAAATTTGATATAAGATGTTACACTTTTTCCTGTTTTGGCCGGGATCTCTTTTTTTCCTCACAGCCACACATGCTTCTCAGTCGGACAGCGCTACCGCTTGCTCTCCTTGCTTGACAACACACTCACTGACGTCACTCACTTACAGTTTTTCTCAGTCACTTTGGTACATTTCTCAAATCATCCTCGACATTTGCAAAACAGTAAGTGCATTTCTCAAAACAATTTGTACAAATAGGAAAACACCACCATGGATTACCTGCAAAAGCCAGTCTCTGGCTCAAAATCCTTAGTTCATCTCTCAAAAGTAAATATCTGTGTCAATGAACATGTCAGTGCCATCAGAATGACAAGTCCTTGTGTCATTGTGTATGGATAAGACAGTCAAATTGCTTAGTCATGTTGTCAATTTAACAGTGTACTCTGGAGGGATGTCTAAAGTTTTGATGACAAGTACTGTAAATTGTAGGTTACACCTTAGTGTATGTGGGAGTTTGAGACTGGACAAGATTCACATTTACGCTTTTACAGTTTGTACTGTAGTTTGTTGACAGACCATGTCATTGCGCTACAGAAAGGAAAAGACAGCACTGCATAGCACAAAGAAAAAAAACCAAAGAAATGTGAACATAGGACAATCTCCTTAGGGAAAAGTGTACATGCAGTGCTGTAGGAATTCCTGTGCAGTCTTCCTACACCTCCTGACGTTCCTGTCTGTTGGGCCACAAATTCTCATCCACATCACAACGAATATCTTCTCTTGCGATGCACTGTGGAAAGTAGAAAAAAGTCTAATGGAAATGTATAGAAATATGATAGACATATGACAACTTGCTCAACCATTTTGCATGTAAAGACTTGTGCTATGAACTAATGCCTAACTGTTGCGGGGAGGGGGGGGGGGGGGGGGGTGAGACTATTCAACAAAGATCCCATTATAATACATTTTGATCAACATGACAAGCAATTGATAATGTAGGAAACAGCAGAGAATTGTACATAATCATTTGCATGGATGTACCAAAGAATTTGCAACTTGTTCAAAGAAATGAAAAACTGCTTTTTTGATGTACACAAGTGACACAATGATGTGAAGATAGTCAGGTAGTTTTGAGAATTTGAATTCTGATCTGAGAAATGTACCAAAGTGACTGAGAAAAACTGTAACGCTGAATTCTCGCTCTTTTAGTGCATGATTCACGGCAAGTTCTTTTCCCTTTTCCCTTTCGTGGTGGTTAGATGGCTGTGTTATAATAACAAAAGGTCTGCACTGGTATTCAGACAACTTTGCTCATGATGCCCATTCAATTTGCCAGTGTATGCCATTGCCTTTTGTGTTCACACAGCCATCTACTCACACCTGTTGACATTCTTGTGAATTTTTTGTGTTATCATCACAAAAGGTCTACACTGGCTAATTTAATGGGCATCATGAGCACAAATGTCTGAATGCAACAATTCCAACACTCTGAAACCTATGCACATACCATTACAAAATGAATGAATTTGTGTCTGTGCCTATGATGCCACATACACATAAGCCTCTTTCCAACCAAGTAGTTACAGGAACATAGTTATAGGAACAGTCCACTTCTAAACAGTTCTACTAACGCCTCTCCCCCAAAACCGTTTTTTCCATTTGTATTCGCACTGGCCAAGTGGCCATAGGGACTGACCTTTTGTTATTATAACACAGCCATCTAACCACCACCATGCGGAAAAGGGAAAAGAGCCTGCCCTGAAGTAGGAGCTGAAAGAGTTACAGGAACTGCGGCCAGAGGAGCTTAATCCCCAAATTGGTCCATTTGGAACACGAGAAAAAAAGGGTTCTAGGAACATTATGTTCTAGGAACTGCAAAAATCCCTCTGGTCATGATGAGATCATGAAATGAGACAAAAGTGCACTCATTTCAAAGACTTTTTATTTTTTATTTAACCATAACATTAATGCTCTCAAAACAATATTACAGACATATTTTAAAACTAGGCCCAATCAAACACAAACTAAAAAACATTACTTCAAAAAAAGGGATAGGAGTATAAAAAATCAACACTTTTTGTGATGCTTTGTGTTGTGTGTGACACAAAGCATCACAAAAAGTGTTGACTAGTGTTGATAGGGACTCTATGGCCACTTGGCCAGTGCGAATGCAAATAGCAAAACCGGTTTTGGGGGAGAGTAGTTAGTAGATATGTTTAGAAGTGGACTGTCCCTATAAATATGTTCCTGTTATACTTGATCGGAAAGAGACTCATGTTCATGCATTTGGCAAATGCATCGAGATGCGCCCTCGATCGTGAAGTTCGCCTACACAGATTGTACATCCAAAGCTGGAAAGAGCAGTGCTAAATGTTGTGTGTGTAATTGCACAATTGAGGAAAAGACTGGGACAACTTCAAACTTCAACAGCCATCTGTCACGGCTGCACCCAGAAAAGTAAGTCAAATGCTTTCCATTGGCTAACGTTAGCTTTAGCTAGAAAATAACGTAGCCGCTGAAGTGACTCAACCATCGCAGATGCCACTTTGCTGTTTTATTAGCCCGCAACCAAGCGTTGTCTGTGTGGGGTTTTGACATGTTTAACCACAGTTGCGTAGGCTATATCGGCATTGCTATCCTTGTAAACTACACCCTGTTCACATAATCCGCGCCGTGGTAAACCGCTCTGCGCTAGCTGTGTTTTCTTATGGAGAGAGCAGTGGAGACAACTCGGAGGAAAGTGCTAACGTTAAAACTGAAAATGACGTAGATCTTGCCGGCGCACCCGGATATATAGCGCGCGAGCAGAGGTCGTGCACCACTAATTTTTTTTCAGCAGCGCGTGACAAAGCGACTGCAAGACTCTCTTGTAAACTTACTGGGTTAAGATGAGTTCTTTTATGGTGAATGAAAGGCTTGATCTGACCAAGTAGGTCATCGAATCAAATCGAAGCATTCACGTCAATGCTGCTGCCAGTTCTGTGGTTGTTTATCTTTTTATTCTTCTAGTCCGTAGAAAGAGTCATCGGGAGCCTTTCCTCATTAGCGCCACCTCTGTTCAGGAGAAGACTGCAACTAGTGTCGCAACCACCAGCGCAGGTATAAATAGTTATGGCGCTCCCATGACGTCACATTTGCGCGTGCCAGCTGGGCTGCGGCTACTGTAAAACGGCCATTACCCTTGCTTGCCGCCGAGCACTGTTTTAAAGTTCTAGTTATTTGAATTTAACAGCTTAATGACGGCAGCAAAACTCTATTTCACACTATGGTGGTTATACTTTCCAGTTAATTCGTGGTTCACATGTGCGCTGAACCGCTTTGCCTTCTGGCTCAGCTCTCTTTTCGTCACAATGGTGCGATAAATTGAATGTAATACCGCCCCCGCTGCGCCGATTCTCAGACCAATCTCCCGCTCCATTGTCCCCTAACTTGCGAACAAGACCCCAAGGTATTTAAACTCCTTCACTTGGGGTAAGGACTCATTCCCTACCTGGAGAAGGCACTCCATCGATTTCCTGCTGAGAACCATGGCCTAAGATTTAGAGGTGCTGATCCTCATCCCACCCGTCTGCCACTCTTTAGGCACCGTCCCAGACTTCCAAGCAATGTTGAAGAGGCGTGTCAACTAAGACAGCCCCTCCACACCCAGAGACAAATCTCATCAATCCCCGGGGATTTGCCACTGTGGAGTTGTTTGACTACCTCAGCGACTTCCATCCTCATCATTCTCCAGCTCTGCCTCTAACATAGAGGGCATATTAGCTGGATTTAGGAGTTCCTCAAAGTCCTCCTTCCACCGCCCTATTACCTCCTCAGTTGAGGTCAACAGCGTCCCATCCTTACTGTACACAGCTTGGATGGTTCCCCGCTTCCCCCTCCTGAGGTGGCGAACGGTTTTCCAGAAGTGCCTTGGTGCCAACCAAAAGTCCTTCTCCATGTCTTCTCCAAACTTCTCCCACACCCGCTGCTTTGCCTCTTTCACGGCAGAGGCTGCAGCCCTTCGGGCCCTTCGGTACCTTGCAACTGCCTCCGGAGTCCTCTGGGATAACATATCCCGGAAAGACTCCTTCTTCAGTCGGACGGCTTCCCTGACCACCGGTGTCCACCACGGTCTTTGTGGTTTACTGCCCCTTGAGGCACCTAAGACCCTAAGACCACAGCTCCCCGCCGCAGCTTCAGCAATGGAAACTTTGAACATTGTCCACTCAGGTTCAATGCCCCCAGCCTCTACAGGGATGCACGAAAAGCTCCGCCGGAGGTGTGAATTGACAGTCTGTCGGACAGGGGCTTCCTCCAGACGTTCCCAATTTACCCGCACCACCCGTTTGGGCTTACCAGGTCTGTCCAGAGTCTTCCCCCACCCCCTGACCCAACTCACCACCATATGGTGATCAGTTGACAGCTCCGCCCCTCTCTTCACCTGAGTGTTCAAAACATACGGCCTCAGATCAGATGAAAGAATTATAAAATCAATCATTGACCTTGGGCCAGGGATGTAGTGGAGGCTAAACGCACGTAAACGCCGTTTACGCACCTCCCAAAATTCGGAAATAGCGTTTACCCACCTCCAAAGTGTGTTTATCCACCTCTAAATTGTGTTTATCCACCTCTAAATAGCCTATTGAGAATGAGGACATACGTCACGATTTGGGAGGGGTCTGAGCCCGTCGGCCATTTTTGGGTGCCTACACTATTGGTTGCCAGGGGCAACATTGTACGAGCGAGCGACACAGAGACGGAGCGAGTGACACAGAGACGGACCTGAGAATTATTATCACGGTGTTTAAACTTAAGAAAATTAAGAGGAAATGGAGAAAAAGGCAGCAAAAGAAAAGGGACCTTACAGGGAGAAACTTACTACCAGCGCCAAGCAGAGGTATTTAGAGAAGCTGGCTGATATCAACCATGTCGACCCATACGAGCTGCCGGCAGCACAATGGAACAGAGACTGGACTCTTTACCACCTTTACCACAAACGAAGCAAGCAGGAAAGGTTAACACGTTGAACATTTGAACAGCTTATTAACGTGAGCTTGTTGTTAACACGTTGAACATTTGAACAGCTTATTTAAGTGCGCTTATTACCTCGTGTGCGCTGATGACATCATCTGTTGACATTCCCGAATGCCTTCCTACATTTGTTTAATAAAAGCGGGCTTTCCACACAAACAAACGTAGCCTACATGTGTCTAGTATGATAAAGAAATGAGATTTTAACAGTGTCTGGGTTCGGACAGAATTTTCTGTCCCGATCCATGCTCTAACCTACGTGGAGATTGTTAATTACTTGGTTTTTGGCATCAGTTATTACACTATGCAAGAATTCAAAAGCATGAAATCCTTGGAAAGCTACGAGACTTTCTGCTGCGGCTGGGTGCAAGACTTGGTCATCTACAAGCCCCAAAACACAGAAGATATTTGTGCTGATAGTTACATTAATGCACTGTTCATTCTAAAGCACCTTAAAGATGTATGGCATCTTATATATTTTAAACTGTGTAACCCTGTCATGTAAATGTGTTAGATGAAGGACATGTTAGTGCACGTAAACTAATTTGACATGTCAAAATTTGCACTATACGAAAAAACTGTGACACGTGGTTCCTACGATTTCAACGGAAATCGTGTGAGGAACTGAATCAGTTTTTTACACAGCAGTGTGTTCCAGACATTCTAAAATAGTTAATTATCTTGAATCTAGACTATAGAAAAACAGAAGAACCTCCTCTACTCCCAACACAAACAATGAACATGAGCACCCAAAAATGGCGGAAGGGGGCGGGGCGTTGTGGCGTGACAACATCTCCTCATTCTCAATAGTTCCTAAGCCATTTTAAATTAAGCTTATGTCGTTTTAGTTTCATATTTTTCATTATTAGTTTCATAGGTTGTTAAACCTAAGACGAAGTCTTTCATATTGCGCTGCATTACTGTCAGTGTTGACCAATCTCTTGCGGTGTTTGGTGTTTAAAGCCCACAACATCGCCTTCCAGGCAGCGATGCCTGGAAGGCACTATATTCATGGATGTATTAAGAGAACTGGATACAGTGTTCGGCGGGAAGCCCCGTACGTTCCAATGAGAGTGCTCAAAAGCACATTAAGACAACATGGAGCTCGGATCTTCCGCATTCTTGGCCCATGACGTCATGATGGACACGCGCACTAGCAACAATTTGTTTGCGTTGTCTTAGCAACCGGTAACAACATGCTCGTTCATGAGCTTCTCTCTCGTGTCTCTTACAAGTGCCGAACTCACCGTTTTTATTGTCTAAAACATTCACTAACGTTAAACATTGTGTTTTCGTTGTTCCCGATCGTTTACATGCTTAGCTAAATAAACGATAGATGTATTTAGCTAGACAACCAAGGATATTTAATAATTACGTCGTGCTACTTGCTAGCTAGCTAGCTAGCTACTAACTAGCACTAGCAGTTAGCCTGCAGTTTAGTGAACAAAGCTCATCCATGGCTTCATCCTTCATCCACGTTACAAGCTTTACAGCATACAGCCCTCGGATGTATCATAAGAGAGAACCAAGGCAAAGTAATCACTATGGCTGTGTCTCAAACCGCCTACTTGCACACTTCACACACTTAGTTTTAAGTATATAGTGTAGATAACGAAAAAGTCAGTGCACTGAAAGTACCCGGATGACCCCCTAAAAAAAGTCAAAAAGTTCAGTGTAGAACGATGGACACTACGCACACTAAACCTGCGCCATCTTGATTACAAAGCGGAAAGGGGAGGGACCAGGGACGTCGACCGGCAGCTGATTGGACGAACGCGTCACGTGCATATTAGCTCTCGCAGATTTTACATCCGAGCTTAATGGCGGCCAGATGGCGGCTCGTTTGGAATACGATCTCGAATTTTACGAAAATAGTTCAGCGAAACGTGTTTCTGAAGACATTTTAAGCGAGAAATAGGCCATGCAGTTGCTGAATCTGTCTTCATTTCAGATCAACTAAGGTCAGTTTAGAAGATTTTCATCAGATTTTGAGAGGCGGCGAGCCGAGCCGACCGCTCGTCATTTCCGGTAAGTGCTTTATCATAAGTGTTCCATTTGGGACAATACTAACCATCGACAGTGGGCACTACAGCAGTAAGTGGTCAGTGTACATTAGCAGTGTACTGACCGAAGTAGTCGGTTTGAGACACAGCCAATGTCTGTAGTAACGTTGTGTAGGCATATAGCTAGCACCCCTGATGTTAGCAACTAGCTAGCTAGCCGATAGCCCCACCAGTTTGGGAAACGCTAATGACGTTACATCCATGTAACAGGCTTTACAGCATACACACATCCCTCTGATGTATCATAACTTCATAAGATAATACCATGAACGTATTAATATAAGACATGGTGAATTACAACCATTAGCTAGCGCTATTATTTATTACAGCTAGCTACATCCTCGGGAGAACGGTCATGTGAGTGGGTCCCGCGGGTCTGCTCGCGTCCATTATGCGCGTTCATCATTTCTAATTTAATAATTCTGTATTCGCTACTAGTGAATGTTAAAAATGTTAAAAACATGACATTTTAAACAAGGAACCTTTAAGTGTTCGGACTGGTAAGTTTATATACCCTGAAACAAATTATTTGCTGAAATATAGACGTTTCTTTCGCCATGTAAAGTCTATGTGAAAAGTCTTTCTAGGCTATGGAGTGCAGTACCACCCCTATCCGCTAAGCCCATGGTGGCATATATACTTGGCGCTCCTCCTGGGGGCTTGGGATTATTAGGCAATAGTTAGGTGCCTTGAATGAAGTCAATGGTCGCAGCGCTGCCTTGAAGTCAACGTTGGGGGCCTAAAACACCATCGAGCATCTCTTGCGTAGCCAGCAGGAAGCAGCAGACTGCATCAACATTCATCAGTTCTCTTAATACATCCATGGTCACTAGCCCAAACTAGCCTACATGTCTCATGTAATGAATTGTAAAAATGGATGTCCGGCAATTTTTTAAGCGGTGTCAAGACAGCAGCCTCCCTCTCTATCTCTTAAATATTTTAGTTCTCTGTTTTGTCATTTAGTAAACTTTATATATTTCAACCATATTATTCCTTCTTGAGTCTCTTTAACAAAAACTTAGATTAATGTATGGATTGAATAGTGATTGTATGACCTATGATGAGGAAACAACCAGTGATACCCTTGGTAGTACCATCAAATGATAGCCTATAGCGATGTCATCAGGATACACGTACACCGGTAGGCCGTGGCCCACCTTACCAGGTGACCACGTCGTGGTCCACCAGAATTTATAGTTTACCCACCTCTTTTTTTTACCACTACACCTCTGCCTTGGGCCTAGGGTGCTCTGGTACCAAGTACACTTATGAGCATCCCTATGTTCGAACATGGTGTTTGTTATAGACAATCCATGACTAGCACAGAAGTCCAACAACAGACAACCACTCTGGATTAGATCAGGGAGGCCGTTCCTCCCAATCACACCTCTCCATGTGTCTCCATCATTGCCCACGTGCGCGTTGAAGTCCCCCAGCAGAACTATGGAGTCCCCCACCAGAGCCCCATACAGGACTCCATTCAGGGTCTCCAAGAAGGACGAATACTCCGAACTCTTGTTTGGTGCATATGCACAAACAACAGTCAGAGTTTTCCCCCCCACAACCCGCAGGCATAGGGAGGAGACCCTCTCGTCCACCGGGGTAAACTTCAACGTAGCGGCGCTCAGCCGGGGGCTTGTGTGAAAAACAGGAGTGAGTCGGTTCATTGACGTATGGCACTTGATTCTCCCGGCTCAGTGACACGAACCGGGTTAATAACCGGCTCTTCGGTCAGTTCGTCATCACTAGTTTGAAGTATGGACATCGCTGTAAAGCTACTCAAGATGGGCTTCTCTCATGGTCAATCCGTGGTTGATCACATGATGAATAAGTATGGCCTTGATCTCATCAGAGATGGCTCTCCTTTCTCTCCTCCTCTGTCTCTCCCTCCTCCTCACTCCCTCCCCTTGCTCTCTGTCTATTGTTTGTATCAAAACAGGTAATCTGACCTTTGACCTATGTATAGGCCTATACTAAAGCAGTGAATGGTTAGTGTTCAGTTAAGCATAATGTGTTTGCACTATGTGAGCAGTGTGTGTGACCTGGTAAATAAGTGTAGCATTTTGATTGGTTTGGAAAAGGAAAGCAAGTCACTTCCTGTTAGCTGTTTGTGTCTTAGGTAGAGAATTGTGTGTAGTGTTTTGAAAAAAGTGTTTAATGCAATTGAAAACTGAGTGAAAGGCTGAGATTAATGAAGACATGAAAAGATTTTGTGTGTAAGCAGTTGGAAAAACTGTAAGACGTAGGTTATGCCGGTATTATTCAGGTTTTAAAATCATTCTTTGGACATGTCATGAGATTGTCTTCCCCAAAAACGTTGTTGTTCAAGCAGCAATTAAGACTCATCTTTATGTTCATAGTAGTGGTGCCCTCTAGTGGCTGTAGTAGTTATGACGGAAATAATGGATCAAACTAGGGATAAGACACTGGAGAATACTGGACCAAACAAGGGCTAAGACAGCAGAGAAAAACTGGAGAATATGGGACCAAACTGGGGCTGAAACACTGGAGAATATTGGATCAAACTGGAGCCAAAAAACTGGAGAATAATGGATCAAACTGGAGCCAAAAAAATGGAGAATATTGGACCAAAATGGGGGTTAAAACAGAAACCAGGACTTACACAGCAGAGAATACTGGGCCAAATGAAGCTACAAAACCAGAGAAACATAACATAAGAGAGCAATGAAGAAACAGGATGCATTTACACCTGAACCTCCACTGAGAGGCGCCACAGACACGTTACATCAAAGGATGGGGTTGAATCAAGATATTTAACTTCATGAATATGAAATTTCCCCCCAAATGAGATTAAAAAAAGTTAACAATAATAGCCACATAAACTGTTATCACATCGCAAAATACAGTTACACAAAGATTCAGGAAGACAACATTAGCACATACAAATCAAAACTAATTCATACAAACAAATATGAATAAAAATGGACAGTATAAAGGATAAATTACATAAAAAACAGAACAAAAACAGGAGAACGTGACACACGTATAAAAGTTTATTCATTAGGTAGAAAAAAATCTTAATACTTTTTTTGTTGTTTAACAAACTGAGTGACTTGATTAAAGAAAGCAATTTTTTGTTCTCAATCTTTATTGTGCAAAGGATCATATACAAAGGTACAAACAGACACATAAAATAGATATTACAAAACAGAAACAAAAGTTTAATGGTACATAAGTAACTTTTTTTTGGCAATAAACCCTTTTCTAATTCTGTTTCTGAAAAGAAAAGACAATCCCATACTTTTTTTACATTTCATAATGCCAGAGTTTGTCGTATCATTTCATAAAAAAAGTCTTAATTTAGTTTATGTTTTGTTTATAATTCAGTTCTTTGCTGCCACGCATTCCATAAGGACACGACTCCACTCTCTGATTGGCTGAGCGCCCTGTCAATCTGTGACGCAGCGTCCAATGAGAGCGGGGCGGCAGTTGATACAAACTGGCAGCCGCCATGTTGTGTCTCTGGGGGCCAGGCACTCACAGGCACACGTAGCAGTAGCGGGAGGAGCGACGTCCGGTAGTAAACAGTAGATGACGTTACCACCCGCTCGGCAGTTCACAGGAAACGGACCGCAGCTGGAAGCTATGAGCCGTCCGTCCCCAGACGGAGCCGGTGGTGGAGGACTCGGGGCCGGGAAGGCAGGCGGAGGAAAGCACGGAGGATCGGGAGGCGCCGCGGCGGCTGCTGTTGCGGGAGTAGCCGCCGGAGTGAGCACCGTGGCCGGGTCCGCTGCCCCTTCTTCCCCCGGTGTGTCTCTGTCGGTCGGTCTACCCGGGCAGTCGCCGGAGCTCACGGCGCTGTTCGAGTGCCCGGTATGCTTCGACTACGTCCTGCCGCCCATCCTGCAGTGCCAGGCGGGGCACCTGGTCTGCAACCTGTGCCGCCAGAAGCTGAGCTGCTGTCCGACTTGCCGAGGCCCGCTCACCCCGAGCATCCGGAACCTGGCCATGGAGAAGGTGGCTTCCACTCTTCCGTTCCCCTGCAAGGTAAAAACAAACAAAATAAACCCAGATAAGCAGACACAAACACGAGCTAACTGCTCACTTGCACACTTTTCACACGACTTCCTTATTCTGCGACATCAACGTGCTGACAGGTGTGTGTGTGTGTGTGTGTGTGTGTGTGTGTGTGTGTGTGTGTGTGTGTGTGTGTGTGTGTGTGTGTCATCACAAGAGACGCCACCATGTTTTGTTTTGTTTTCATGTTCTGACTGCATGTCTTGAATTAGGGCTGGGCGCTTTAACATAATATCTTCACTCTTAGATTTTAAATAAATAATCATCAGTAATGTGGACATAATGTCGAAATGGGGAAAATGCAAATAATAGAACAGCTAGAAGAGTCTGGTAAGTTAAGAAAAGTAGCCTACATAACTTTATTGTTATGCAGCCTTTAAAGCCAGTAAAAAACAACACTTATCTCATATCCAAAATCTAAGACAGTATCTAGTCTCATATCACAATATCAATATAATATTGATATATTGCCCAGCCCTACTTTGAATGTTGACTATATAAAGACATAAAAAAAATAACCAATGTGTTCCGGAAGTAAAAATCCTCCGTTCATTAACTCCATAAGGATTTAGATTATCAGCCATAATGTCTAAACCACCCTTGGTAGACTGACCCCGAGCTGTGAGGTTGTAAAATGAAATGTTTCTCCTCTGGTAGAAGCTAGAAATCAACTTTGTTTTAAGAAAAACCTGTTTTATTCGCAATCTTATGGAGAAATACTACACTACCCACAATCCGAAGCTTAACAGCAATGTCTCTGATTGATGGAACTCGTTACCATGGAAATGTTTACAGCACATGCAAACTCAAACAGCTAGAGCAAGCTGCTACCATTAAATTCTATGATAGTTTCTCTACTCTGTCTTGTACCTTTTTGCCTTTTTGTGCCGTTTTCAAAATGTTTTTTTTTGCGCCGTATCAAATGTTTTACGATCAGAACTGTTAAAAAAAGAAAAGTGGGCGGCCACTGTTGAGCTCTACTGATGTAAATGTGTAGTAGATATTAACTGAACAGCTCAGATAATTACAGGCCAATAGCTCTGGCCAGTGTTATGTCCAAAGTGCTGGAGACAGTTCTACTGTGTAGACTCGAGAGGTACGTCCTGTCTACTGATAACCAATTTGGTTTTAAACAAAAGCATGGCACTGATTTATGTATTTTTGCACTTAAAGGTCCAGTGTGTAACGTGTTTAGTTGTTCATTATCAAAATCTGTGTTGCCCGGTCAAAAACTTGCCTTTTTTTATGAATATTTACCACCACTATCAATTCCAAGTATTCCTATTGGCTTGAAATGTTACATTTGCATTCGCATGAACTGGGGTAGACGCTCCATATTCATGCGCCATCTTGAAATACGTTAGCCGGTAAGGGACATACTGCTCCACCTTTCACGTTTTCACTGTCACATGATAAACTCACAGGTGCTGCTAACGCTGCTAATGGGCATCGTCGCTTCCCGGCAAGTTAGAAGAAGGAAACATGGAGGACCACACGTATTCAAAATCCAAATCTTCTTCTTCGCCCAGAAAAAGAAAAAGGACATTGAAAAGAGCAAGAGACCAGCTTTTTGAAGCACGAAGGCTACCGTAGCTGTAATACGTACTTTGAACTGCGTGGCGCAAGAGAGTTGTTTGTGATATATGATCTCAACGCTAGATGGGAGATATTCCTACATATTGGACCTTTTAAGGAAGTTATAGATAATTATTACATGGCTTGGTTGAATTCTAATGTAGAATGCGGTCTGTTATTTTCTTGATAACAGACCATTGCTAAGTATAACACACCGTTGCCATGCAAAAGCAGAGTGTTGCCATGGACGCAGTTCTGTTCACTCTGGAGGACAGCTATCAATCAATCCGTTGAAAGAAGTCCGGATAATTTATCAGCTGTGACTAGGGATGGGAATCGAGCACCGGTTCTTCTTTAGAACCGGTTCCCAGTGAATCAATTCCTTGGAACCGTTAGTGTACCTGCTTAACGATTCCGCTTAACGGTTCCGCTCGTTGCAAATGTGTCATGACCGTCACACACGCGCTGCGTTCTTTTGGTTACGCAGCAAACATGTCATCGAGGCAGAAGCGATCTAAAGTGTGGTTATATTTCACTCGAAAAGACGCCAATGCAGTCATTTGCAACAGTTGTAAAAGTTTACTTTCGGCAAAGGGGGGAACTGCCTCCAATATGCAGAAGCATTTGGCCACACAGCACGCCATCCGTTTGCAGGACTGTCGCGTGTTTGATTCTCTACTACTCAGCGACACAGCAACAAGTGAGTCAAGCAGCAGCGGAGCTAACGAGACGCCATCTGCTATTAATGCCAAAGGTAACTTGTCTATTTAGTTAATATGAGCGCCATTTCATTGTGTAAACTTTACCTATACGGAAAAAATCCAGCTTTATAGAAGCCTTCCGCCCATTCCAACCAAAGACAGCGCCAGTTTCTGGTGGTGGAAGAAGAGTGACGCGTTGCCAGTGTTGTCAGCTCTAGCTGAGAAGTATCTCAGTGTCCAAGCTTCCTCCACCCCTTCTGAAAGGGTGTTCTCCACTGCTGGAGACACCCTAAGTCCAGAGAGATCTCGTATCCTTCCTGAGAGGGCAAACATGACCATTTTTCTGCACAAAAATTGTTAATTTGCCCAAGTTGATAGTTGTCGTCTTTACAGAAGACTTCTTTCTATTTTGTATGTCAGTTGAGTTGAATTTAGTTTCAGGTTGAATATTCCCAAAGGCACAGGCTCTTCCTTGACTGTTTACAGTCTGTGTTTTTTGTTTTATGGCACTTAAATGGCAGTTTTTTTGGCTGAACCAATGAATGTGAAAAAATCTATAGGTCCCTGGACTTTACTTTGTAGCTCACCTACTTTTAGGTTTGTTCTGAGGTTGCTACACATAATTTGTGTATACTCTGAGTATGTGCGGTGTTCTTATCAGATATTAAAGCGAGTTAATACAAACAAACAAATTTGTACTTATTTCCTCACCCAATGAGAATCGATAAGAGAATCGATAAGGAATCGGATCGATAAGCAATATCGATAATGGAATCGGAATCGTTAAATTCTTATCAATTCCCATCCCTAGCTGTGACAAAAAGTGGGGAAACGTGGAGCAACTTCTGTCCTCCAATTCAAGCAATGACAGCAGATCTGGTGAGCGTCTCGCTACATTCGCGTCTGGGTCCTGATCACCCTGTTGGGGTTGTATTCGCTATAACAACCGCCTCGCTCTACATTATCCCTTACTTATAATAGGCAAAATTTCACAATGTTCATGGGCTTCATTGATGCTTCTAAAGCATTTGATTGTGTTAATCATGAGATATTATTTTTTTTAAAGTGTCTAAAAGTGGGGTCCCTGGTTTTTTAATTAGAATCTTGGTGTATTGGTACTCTCATCAGACGATGAGAGTGAGATGGGGGAATGTAACATCTGTTCCTTTCCAAGTGACCAATGGTGTTCGCCAGTGTGGAATTCTGTCTCCTTTTACTCTGTGTGTTTCTTATTGTGATATGGATCCCCTGGGTCTGATATAGGGCTGGGCGATATGGCTGAAAACTGTATCACGATATAAGTGTTTCATATCAGTCAATATCGATAATTATTGGTATTTTTTATGACCTATTTAAAATAAGACCAGGAGAAAAAATGTATTCAATTTAAACGTTTTTATTTTAAGCTTAACCTTCCTCTGATTATAACCCCCTCAGTTACAAAAGCAGAAATGGAAACAACCATGGAAAACACTCAAATAATTCAAAGTTTAAAATCACAATGAACACTTCTGGTGAATGAAGTGTTTTAAAATATGTGCAGTGTTTTGTAAACATAGGAGAAATTGAAATAAAACTGAGGTAGACTTTACATCTGTAACATAAAAAACAAACCTGGTACAGTAACAGTTATTATTCTCCATCGTCACGCTACAGCCTAAACCGTACATGGTGGGGGGGTGGTAACCTGGCTTCTCAACAGTGCTCAGTGGAAGCATGTCTTTGCCTATATGATATGCCACTGCCTCAGTTATTTATTTGTACCATTTAGCCTTTACCGTCATAAGGCACTGATGCAGAGTACCTCTCCGTGGTGCTCTGCTGCTTGTGCGGGGTTCCAGCTGCAGATGTTGTTGGACGTTGCTGGCGAATACGGCTGTGCTCCAAAGGGTGAGCGCGGCTAAAACAGGTTTGCGGTGGGGATGATGGTCTTGCATAATTTGCAGACGACATTGGTCTGACTACGGTCAGACTTATAAAATCCAAAAAACTGCCATATTGGCGAGCTGACGTTTCCTGTTTCATCCAGAACTTCCGCGTTCGCTGCAGCACTCATTTTCCACTTATCACTCCACGGCGGTTCTGTTATTGAAGAATCCAACACGAGACAACGATATGGCGCAACCAAACACAATACTGTTACATGATTGGCTGTTAGCGTGTCACTCCCTATGTTGCTAGGCTACCAGAGATTGAGTGCCTTTGTTCATGCAACCAAACTTGCTTTGAAACCTCTGGTTTCTTCCGACGAAGAAAAAAAATCATCGAACTTTTATCGAACGCAATTTTTATTGATATTGATTTACGTGTCTATCGCGAGACATATCGCTATCGTTTTATCGCCCAGCCCTAGTCTGAAATAAAGAATAAAGAAAGACTGAGCAGCAACTTATGGGCCTGAAACAAGGGGAAAAAAGATGAAAAGATGAAAAAACTTTCTTTAGTAGCATAACCAGTCTATGTTCAGTACCAAATGTCTCTTCTCTGTTTTCATTACAGTCAGAGCATGTGAATACAGCGCCCACTGTTCATCAATATAATGCACTGTAACTCCGAGGTAATTATGGTTACCCAGTGATGTCCAGTAGTCTCCAGTGAGAGCAACAGCGGGTTGCACGTTGTAAAGTTTTCGCTTTTGCAGTCCTCTCCTTTTCATACAACTCGTGTATTCATCTTGTGATGGTGCGTCATCTGGGAATCTCATACCTGCCGTCATTTGTTGTGATTCTCCACATCACTAATCAGCCTGCAGTCTGTAGCTATCCACTTCGCTGTGGCATTTGTTAGCTTCTTTTGCCTTTGTTTATCTATACTTCTCCCACACGCTGCATCTAACGTAGTCTGCCGAAGCCTCGCACCACTGTTTGTTTTGTTGAATGATTTGCTGGTATCAACTGTGTGTATTGCATTTAGGTGATATTTCAGACTGGAAGTACTCCGGTGGTAAGAAAATTGGTCGACTGCGCCGTCTGGAAGAACTTTAAAATGAAAGTGGCCATGTACAAGTTCTGTATTTTTCTTATCACTTATGGGCTACTATAGATAGTCTCATGACAGCTTCCGGCGGCGTTTGTTGTCAACGGTTAGGGTCAGTCAAGCTAGCCAAGTAGTACCGCGAAGTACCTGGGGAAGTATCAACGTTAGTCACTTGGTTGAAACGTGTTACGGAGTGACGGAAAATATATGCCATCACCCAGTTCCAGTCATGTCTCTCTCAAAACTTGCTGTGAAGAGAGAGGTTGGCGACGAGCACAGGCAATTTCAGGGAAAGTGGGAGATGGAATATTTTTTGTCGAGCACAGGAGAAAGTTGTGGTGTAGAAGGAATATAACATCAGACGTCATTACTCAACTAGACATGCTGAGGAGTATACAAAATACCAGGGAGATGAGAGAAAGAACTGGGTCGCCAATCTTAAAAAATGTCTACTGAGGCAACAAGATTTATTCAAGAAAGCAAATAAAGAATACTTTTGTGGAATACTTGATGCGGCCCAGCCTGACCCACACTCTACCTCCAGCGGCCCCCAGGTAAATTGAGTTTGAGACCCCTGATATAAAAGGAGCTTACATTTCACTGCAGCTGGCATGTCATATAAACTAAAAATAAATAAGGGGGGCCAAGTATTGAACCTTGGGGCACCCCACAAGTAATATCCTATCACAAACTTGAGTTCTTCCAGTGAGGTAAGAGGTGAACCATTTCACAGCAATATTTCTGAAGCCTATACTTTGTAGCTTTGATAGTAGTATAGCATTGTTTACAGTATCAAAGGCTTTTTGCAAATTAAAAATAATCATACCCACATACATTTTTTTTTTTAAAAGGGGGACTACCCTGGCCCTTTTCATGTCGCTTGGAAAGATACCCTGACTTAAAGATAAATGTATTATATGGGGGAGTACCATAGAAATTACACTGGCACTATCACTCAGAAATCTGGACAGAATAAGGTCGTGTCCAGTGGCTTTGTTAATTGACATTGTGGAAAGACACATTCTCACCCTCTCCTCTGAGACAGGGCCAATCTCAAAAGCATCAGGATTAACCTGTTTGTTTTTATAAAAAGAGTTTACAAATGATGGGCCATATCTGCCTGTCACACTAGGCAACTTATCAACCAGACTGGCAGCAACTGTTGTAAAAAAGGTATTAAAAGAGCAAGCAACCTGCTGTTTGTCAAAAATCATCTTATCCTCAATGACTAATCCAATATTACCAGACTTAGATTTAGATTTTCCTTGAGCGCCCATATCAGTGAGAACTTTCCATAGCTTTTTGGGCTGATGTGAGTTTGCAGTAATAAACGAACGAAGCACCCTGAGGGCCGGACATGTAGAGTTTATTGACATGCTTTTATTTTTCAAAAGTAAAATATCTTTGACTGTATTATTGCATGTCTCATATAGTCTTCTCATTGTGTGTGTGTGTGTGTGTGTGTGTGTGTGTGTGTGTGTGTGTTTTTGTGCATGTAGAATTTCTACCAGCTCTGTGTACTGCTGTACATTTATTTTAAATTATACAATGGTCTGATATAAGGGTGTCACGATTTCGATTTTAGCACAATCTTGAGTTTTGACTAAAAAAATGGAATCGTCGATACTGCCATGCCCCCATGTCACGTCCGGTCGGCTTGGCAAGCGGAAAACAACACACGTGTTGAAGTGCTGCAAGTCAGTCGACCGCCTCTAACTTAGGGTGTTGTCACACCAGAAAGTCTGAACCAAGGTCTGGACCAAGGTTCATGTTTTTCAGTCCCTCCAGAAAAACGCAGAGTTTTTTTGTGATTGTTGTGGGCAAAAATCCTTGATTATGCGGCACGTTTTCTTCGGTCACGTCGGTCAAGTAACATTAACAATCCAGTTGATTTGTATGTGCCTTTAGCCATTCAAGAATGATGATGATGCTTTTGACGGGGTTTTTTTTACACATTTTTTAACGCTTTTTGCCCGTATTTTAATGTTGTTGTTTTTTAAAGTGCTCATATTATGCTTTTTTGGCTTTTCCCCTTTCCTTTATTGTTTTATATATCTTTTTGTGCACGTTATAGGTTTACAAAGTGAAAAAGCCCAAAGTCCCCCCCAAAGGGACTTACCATCTCCACCAGAAAACACTGTTCACCAACTGCTCCAAACAGCTCTGTTGTAGTCCAGCGACAAACGTGGTCACTTTGGAACACACGTTATAATGCTCGCCTAGCTGCTAGCATGGCACGCCCTCATACTCTGCTTCTGACTGGCTAGTAGTCCTTACCTAGGTACTGTCAGGACACGCCCTCATACTCTGCTTCTGACTGGCTAGTAGTCCTTACCTAGGTACTGTCAGGACACACCCTCATACTCTGCTTCTGACTGGCTAGTAGTCCTTACCTAGGTACTGTCAGGACACGCCCTCATACTCTGCTTCTGACTGGCTAGTAGTCCTTACCTAGGTACTGTCAGGACACACCCTCATACTCTGCTTCTGACTGGCTAGCAGTATTTCCTGCGCATATGCGACTCCCAACAAAGATGGAACAGAACTGAGATGCCTCACTCTGTAGCTAAAACAGAGAGCTCAACACACAGGGTGAAAAGAGGAGCTGCAGCAATGTGCAGTACAACAAAATATGGTGTTTTCTGAAAATTAAACCACACAGTGTTTCCCCTATGTTGATTGGCAAGTGGCGCACCGCCACAGTTAAATTTCTGCCGCCACGCCACGGTATCAATGTTGATTGTCGGAGAATAGCGCGGACACGCGCTTCACAGGTAGAGCACAAACCCAGCCCCCGTCTCTATTCACATGCCGGGATTCTTGCCCTCGCGCCACACACAGCTGAGCCGAGATGTGTCCGTTAACGCACACACACGTCTAAAAAACGCAGTACCTGACTGGGAACGATACCGAGGATTACCAACGGCTGCTGGCGCAGATGAACTCACGCTAGTCTCATTACTGTAAGTAGGCTACAATGAAACCTTCGTGGGTAAAAAGTCAATACTATTAATGCACTCACCTGTATAGACCGGCATAAACATGTAAAGTGATATTTTAATCTGCTCTGTCTGCTCTCGTCCACCGCGCTGTTTTACCAAACACAGCTCTACTCTGCTCATTTTTACCAACAAGCTAAAACAAATAAAGCTGTAGGCTCTAGTCTTAGCTTGGCGGGAATCTAGAAACTTGGACAAATTCTTATAAACTTAACTGCTGGCTGAGCGAACCTTCCTCTCCACTGGAGCGTTAAATCTATGGATGTATTATAAGACCAAAACAGATACATGTGGCTACTTAATATGCACGTGAATGACGTGATCGTTACCTTCGCGTTCTTCATTCTTGATGATGATGCTGGTTGTATTATTTTGCAGCAGCATCATTTCATTGCAAACGAGGCATACAGTATGAATGGTAGCCTGCTTATCAGTCCATTCGTCATTAAAGCTGGACTATGACATTTTTACATGACAACAGCCTTTCTTTCTGCAAGCATTTTCCACCAATCAGGAGGCTGCATACTACAACCATGTTTCCAATCACAGACTTTAACAGTCACTCAGTGAACTGCCTCCTAGTCTGAGATCTTTTTCTAGTTAAAGAGCCAGTTATCATTATGGAGTTTCCATGTGTTTGAGGAGTTTACTCACACTAATGTACTGTATGTAAAAAAAAAAAAATAGCATTAATTTAGTAAGAAAGTGAACATTTTGAACGAGAATAGGCGTATTAGGTATACAGGGGGGTGTGGGGGTGTGTGTGCGTTAACGCACACATCTTGGCTCAGCTGTGTGTGGCGCGCAGGCAAGAATCCCGGCATGTGAATAGAGACGGGGCTGGGTTTGTGCTCTACCTCTACGGCTCTGATCTCGTTACACACGCATTAAAGTTGAATTGAGCGTCTGAGGCTGACTGAAAAAGGAGGAGGAAAGACACTCACAGCTGAGTGCATGAACAATAAATAAAAGCATGAACACATCAGCTCCTACTGTCTGCAGTTGGAATATATTCACTATAATAATCTCTTCATACTGACCCTTAAAGCTCGCTGCTCTTTTTAAAAAAAAAAAAAAAAAGACTGCATCTCCATGTTTTAATATTCAAATTTTCTCAGGTAGTCTAATATAACGTTTTCTTTCTGTTACTTATGTGTGCACGTGCGTGTCAGTAATGTGATGGATGTGATCCTCCTGAGTGCTCAATAAATTTCCGTCAGTGTGTAATTGAATTACATTTTTCACGACCGCGGCTGTTAGGAATCATGGAGTTTAGATTGTATTGCTTTTCAACCTTTGTTGTTGTTGTATTGTTTCATGCTGCTGCAGGTTCATGTTGTTGTTGCAGTGTATGCTTGTGTGTGCATGCGCGTCTCTCTGTGTGACAGATGCTGGGAGGAGGAGGAAGAGTAGGAGGAGGAGGATCATCACTGTCGGCCGAGCGATACTCCCCTTTTATTCTCTCTCTCTTTCTTTCTCCCCGCCCCGTGTGTGTGTGTGTGTTTTTCTCGTGTGTGTGTGTGTGTGTGTTTTTCTCGTGTGTGTGTGTGTGTGTTTTTCTCGTGTGCGTGTGTGTGTGTGTGTGTGTGTGTGTGTGTGTGTGTGCTGCAGCGTCTCGGTGACGGTGCTGTGCAGTCGGCTCAAGGCAGAATGTTTTTCAGCGAGGACGAGGGACATTGACTCACAGCAGAGAGAGAGAGAGAGAGAGAGAGAGAGAGAGAGAGAGTGTTTTACCTCGGTGTGTGTCAGTCGGACGGTCGCTAGAACAGTCGGACAGACAAACGGCACACAGCTGTGTGTGTGTTTGTGTGTGTGTTGGCATCCGTGTCAGGCAGTGTTTTCTGGGCTTCATCTATTCGGCACAGAAAAGCTGCAGCAGGAGAGAGAGAGCGCGGCGAGCGAGGTTTAGCTGCATTACGGCTGCGTCTGTTTAGATTCACCAACAGAAGCTGGTACGTGTGTGTGTGTGTGTGTGTGTGTGTGTCCATGTGTGTTGTTTTTTGATGGATCCTTAAGTTGTTGTCTTGACTAGCCTTAAACGATCGGTTGTTGATATCATTTTCAGATCAGATTTAATCGATCTTCGTGTAAAGTCAAGTGTGCGCACGCCTAGGTGTCTGTAACTGTAACGTTTATCTTCTTTATTGATTAACCCGCCAGTTATTCTCTCCATTAATTGTCTAAAAAGGTGAACAGATGTTTTTGTTTTGTCCAAAACTCATTCACATATATTCAGTGTGTTATGATTCAAAACAGAGAAAATCAGACAATCCTCTCGTTAGAGAAACGATTCATTGATTATCTAAATAGTTTGCTGGAGACTTTTCTGAAGGTAAACGAGTTATCGTAACGAGTTATATTAACGTGATTTAAACGTTACGTTGGTTAGCTAGGTCCTGAATATCTGTTGCGATTTCTTCAATCTAATCGCCCAGCCGTACCATAACTTTTATGTACATCTTTGTTGATTAATCTGTCAATTCTTTTCCTCGATTAGTTGTTTAAAAAGATGAGATAACGTAGCCTTTATTGTCACTGTACATATGAAATTTGAGGAGCTCTTCTGTTCGGTGAAAGACTTAAGATTTAAAATATATAGATAAATAAGAATTGCACATGAGAGGGGGGTAGTGCATTTCATATTTAAAATTGTGGCATCTCTAATGTATAGTTTATTGACATGCTTTATTTTGTGTATTATTGCATGTCTCGTAGACAGGGCTCGAGAGTGCGACCATTTTGGTCGCACATGCGCCCAAATTTTGTAAGGGTGAGACTAACATTTTTCCTAGGTTGCACCGGTGCACCTCCGCGCAGCCCCGCCCCCATTCACACACACGGCCACTGTGCAACACGAGAGACACGATCGGTTTACACTGCGACATTTGTCTACAGTTTTAATTGTTATTAACACAGCTGTATATCGTTAAGCATGAGAGGGAAACCTGTATTTGTAGCAGTGTTTCCGCTGCTAACTGTGTTACTGCGGCCGCCGCACGGCGGAAAACACAGACGAAGTTATTGAATGCAACTAACTTCAGACGGAGCCTGCAAAATGCAGCGCAGTGACGATACAGACATTTCATATACAAGACGTGTGTAACGCCGCTGACCCGCCAAAGCATTCGACCCGTGCTGGACCCGTTCATAGTGAGTCAGCCGTCACTCTGTGAGTAGCATACGCTTCAGTTTGGAGAATTTTGATTATTTTTTTTTTTAATTTTGATGCTAGGGAGTGTGGCAAGCTGGTACTGTCATTGGTTTAGGCAAGGCTAAAGGGGAAGAAGGCCAAATTACAGGTGTTGTCCATCTGAGGGGCAGAGGACAGCAGGGGGGGGGCTATAAGACTTTGAGCCATGAAATGTTAGATCTCAGTTCAGGGAAGCACTTTGATCTATTTTGAAATGTTTTACTTAAAGGTATAGTGGTCGCTGACAGGTCAGCGAGCAGACGGCCATAGACCATAAAAGCCATAAAAGTTTCCGACCGCGGCGCTGCCTCCCCGCTCTCTGCGATAGCTTGTTTGTTGGCCTGTAGCATGCTAACGTTAGCTATAGAGATGCTTGTCATAAATAGATTTCCACTTACTGGTGGCGAGTCTGACATAGTGGAAAAAGTGCAAATCTTCTTTTGGAAAGTAGGCTTGTAGAGCCATGCCGACAGCAACTTGTAAACAGAGCGTGCATGAGGAGAACTAGGCTAGTGCATGCTCTCTCGTGCACATGTTTAATAGGCGTTCCCTCTCTGGAGCAGGTAGGGTGTTGCGCATGTGCATTTTTTCAAAAAGTGGAGAGGGCAGTTCTTTTCTAAAATTCAGGAAAATCCTCCATTATACCTTTTTTGAAATGGTTTAGTTTGGCAGCTCAGTGAAGCACCAAACTTTTTTTATTAATATTTTTATTTTTATATGCAGTATGATTGTGTTTCAACTAAAAAGTATTTACCTACACCTTATTCTTGTTTAAAATCATTTACATAATATAAATGAATGTATATGGAGCGTGATAAAAAGGTAACCTTGAAATTGTGGCGTTAACGGCGCCGCGAGGAAAAATTTGGGTGCACCTAAATTGTGTGCTGGTGCACCTAAATAAAAAAGTTAGGCGCACCAGTGCAACCAAGGCAAAAACTTAGTGTGGAGCCCTGCTCGTGGAGCCTTCGCACTTAAAGTTTTGTTGCCATAAAGCCCTAAAAAAAGGTCCGCAAAAAGTAACTTAGCCATTAAAGAAAAAAGCACCAAAAACTTCAGAAAAAGCGACAAAAAAGGACAAAAACTAGTCCACATAGCATTCCTGGATGAGAGAAAAACATGCTCTGATTTAATGGCATTTATTTAAACTAGGGCTGTCAGTTTAACGCGCTATTAACGGCGTTAACTTTAAACCCATTTTAACGGGGAACATTTTTTTATCGCACGATTAACGCATAGAGAGAGCAACGGGATCTGTTAGTACACTTCTTTAACTGTCTATGGCCACGCCATGTCCCGCCCTATGAAGCAGCTCGATTGGTTGGGGTTGAGTAGTTAGGATAGCGGATTGGTCAGGAGATAGGACCTGAACAAATGGGGTTACGTTACCTTGGACGCCTGGCCAATAGTATTGATTGAAGGGCGGGTTTCGCAGACCGGAAACTCGCCGCTGTTTGGGCTTGCTAGCTGCGTACCTAGCTAGTAGGCTCGTCACGGCGATTAGTTTCGGAGCGAGCGAGTAGTGACTCTACAGTCAGTGAGAGAAACAAAGTGTCTCCTCTGTTCTTTCTGACCACGGTGGGAAACCTGGAGAAAGAAAAGTTAACCCTCTCCTTGATTTTACGTTGGTTATGAACTAGAACGAGAACCAGGAAATTAGTCACGGGAAACCAGTTGCTATGACGACGGCTATGCCGCTGACGACGCTATGAGCCCATAGACAGTAGGACCAGCCACGCTCGCCTCAGGCATGAGGCAGTACTATCTGCAATGGAAAATCGAGATAACAGTGTTACATTATGTGACAGATTATTAGCCTCAAGTGTGAATGTTAGTGTGATATTGAACACTACATATATGCCAATGATGTTTTCAATAAAAAAAAAACCATTTGCACAAAGCAAGCCAATCCACTTTTCCATGTTGATAAGAGCATTAAAATGAGAAAATATAATGGGACAAAAAGAAATCAAGGGACATTTAGAATAGATAGAAATGTGCGATTAATCGAGAGTTAACTATGACATTAATGCGATTAATCGCGATTAAATATTTTAATCGCTTGACAGCACTAATTTAAACCAATCAGAATCGTCTTGGGCGGCGCTAAACTCTGCACACAGCCGCTGCAAAATAGTTGTGCGAGAGAAAACTCAGATTGGACAGATAGTCTAGCTAGTTGTCTCAATTTGCTGAAGAAGATTCCCAGCATCGCCTGGAAGATAACAACAGCAGATCATAACAGAGCAGAGGTGGGTACTCGAGTTTGAGACTCGGACTCGAGTGCGACTTAAGTCGCACACACAAAGACTTCAGACTCAACTCGGACTCGAGCTGCGGGACTCGTGAACAATGTTTATTTTTAGGAAACGTCTGATGAGCTCGCTGTTATTCTGCTCCCTCCGTTACCTGTTACCTGCCCACGACGTAACGTACTACGTATCTGCTGCGCGCAGCCACACATTAGAGGACAGCGAACACACATGTTGACTGCACCCTCCGCTGCTGTGCCATTCATCGTAAGCTTTGGGTTTAAAGACTTCCAAAACGACGGCCCAAACAAAAGAAGCACTCAATGCAAAATATGCGGTCTCAAGATAAAAGGTTCTGGCTCAACCACATCTGATTTTATCAGGCATCTGAAAACGCATCCTGACAGGTCAGTAAACGTGTTTAACGTTAGCTCAGCATCGACCATCTGATGTTACCGTTAGCTTGCTTCTTGGTTTAGCTACGAGCTAACGTTACGGGAGGTTAACTCCAACTGTCTTCCTTATGAAATATAAATGAGCGTTTGTTTAACCCTTGTATGGTGTTTTCAAAAAGTGGGGAAAAAAGTTTTGAAAAGTGTGGAAATTTTAGGTCCTGTGTACTTTTACTCTGTCCTCATCCGCATGTGTGTGCGTGATGCAACACTTATTATTTATTTACTTATTAAGAGACTTGAGACTTGACTTGGGCTCTAGCCCAGAGACTTGACTTGGACTCAAACTCAAAGACTTGAGACTTGACTTGGACTCGAGCTCAAAGACTTGAGACTTGACTTGGACTCTAGCTCAGAGACTTGTGAGCATCTCTGGAACAGAGAGGCTCAACGCGAGGCTTGGGGATCCAGCAGAGACCACAGGAAGTGTCCGATTTATAACCTTGGTAGTCTCGCTTTGCCAGACCTTCCTCAGGAAGGTCTGGCTAGTGCACACAGCATTCCTGGATGGGAGAAAAACGTGCTCTAGTTTATTGGCATTTCTTTAAACCAATCGCAATTGTCTTGGGCGGTGCCAAGCGCTGGACGGAGCCACGGTGCCTCTGCTAAATAGTCTCGGGAAGGAACTTGTTTTGGTGGAACATGTGATTTATTGATTATAAATTTAAAAAAATAGTTGGAGATAAATTTAACAGTCGACAACTAATCGATTCATCTTTGCAGATCGGAAACTTTTTCTTGGTAAGTTTTTAATTAAGTATTTAAGGAGGGAAAAAAATTTCATTGCTTCAATCACACTACACAACGCAACCTGCATTAGATAATCGATGACAAATTTAACGTGATCGACGAAATTCTTAATGATCAATTGTCGATCATCGATTAATAATGCCCATCTCTAGTACCTTTAAATGGACTGTATTTATATAGCGCTTTTCTAGTTTTAACGACTACTCAAACGAATCCTAACCGAAAGAAGCTGGCTGCAATGCTCCGTCTTTTGTTGTTGTTTTGAATGAGAAATGGCATTTTTTTTGTATCTTTACTAACTTGAGGTGAAGGTAGTTTTGTTAATAATGCTTATGGAACCGGCGAGCAGCTGATAAATGTAATAGTCAAAGACTAATCGTTTAATCTTTGCAGCTGTAGCGTTGTTGCAGCTTTCCAACATTTTCTACTTTCTAGTATTAGAAAGTAGAACATTTCAGTTGCAGAATGTGGTTGGAAAAGGCTGATGGGATCGTTTCACACAGCGGAGAGGAGTCGGGTTGCTGTTCTGTGTTTCCTCAGGCAGACGGGACGTTCATGTGTTGTTTTCCTGGCTAGACAGCCGTCCTCCTGCTCTGGAGTTTTAATCCCTCTGCTATATGATCTCCACGTGGCTCGGCAGTCTGTCTGAACAGCTGCCTGCCGGCTGCTGGTTTTATGTACGGAGAGCCGAGAGAGACAAACAACTTCAGAAATCCAGAATTAACTTCAGTCTGAGCCTCTAACCTAGCACTTCTCAATCAATACAATGAATGTTATGAATACAATACCTTATGAAGTGTAACATTTTCTATTTTGAAATAAATATGTTCTATTGACCAATACATCTATGTAGAGAGACAACGGTAGAGAGTAGTATGTAGAGAGACAGTAGAGAGTAGTATGTAGAGAGACAACAGTAGAGAGTAGTATGTAGAGAGACAGCAGTAGAGAGTAGTGTGAAGAGAGACAACAGTAGAGAGTAGTATGAAGAGAGACAACAGTAGAGAGTAGTATGTAGAGAGACAACAGTAGAGAGTAGTATGAAGAGAGACAGCAGTAGAGAGTAGTATGTAGAGAGACAACAGTAGAGAGTAGTATGTAGAGAGACAACAGTAGAGAGTAGTATGAAGAGAGACAGCAGTAGAGAGTAGTATGTAGAGAGACAACAGTAGAGAGTAGTATGTAGAGAGACAGCAGTAGAGAGTAGTATGTAGAGAGACAACAGTAGAGAGTAGTATGAAGAGAGACAACAGTAGACTGTAGTATGTAGAGAGACAACAGTAGAGAGTAGTGTGAAGAGAGACAACAGTAGAGAGTAGTATGAAGAGAGACAACAGTAGAGAGTAGTATGTAGAGAGACAACAGTAGAGAGTAGTATGAAGAGAGACAGCAGTAGAGAGTAGTATGTAGAGAGACAACAGTAGAGAGTAGTATGAAGAGAGACAACAGTAGAGAGTAGTATGTAGAGACAGCAGTAGAGAGTAGTATGTAGAGACAACAGTAGAGAGTAGTATGTAAAGAGACAACAGTAGAGAGTAGTATGTAGAGACAACAGTAGAGAGTAGTATGTAGAGACAACAGTAGAGAGTAGTATGTAAAGAGACAACAGTAGAGAGTAGTATGTAGAGAGACAACAGTAGAGAGTAGTATGAAGAGAGACAACAGTAGAGAGTAGTATGTAAAGAGACAACAGTAGAGAGTAGTATGAAGAGAGACAACAGTAGAGAGTAGTATGTAGAGAGACAGCAGTAGAGAGTAGTATGTAGAGAGACAACAGTAGAGAGTAGTATGTAGAGAGACAACAGTAGAGAGTAGTATGTAAAGAGACAACAGTAGAGAGTAGTATGAAGAGAGACAACAGTAGAGAGTAGTATGAAGAGAGACAACAGTAGAGAGTAGTATGTAAAGAGACAACAGTAGAGAGTAGTATGAAGAGAGACAACAGTAGAGAGTAGTATGAAGAGAGACAACAGTAGAGAGTAGTATGTAAAGAGACAACAGTAGAGAGTAGTATGAAGAGAGACAACAGTAGAGAGTAGTATGTAAAGAGACAACAGTAGAGAGTAGTATGAAGAGAGACAACAGTAGAGAGTAGTATGTAGAGAGACAACAGTAGAGAGTAGTATGTAGAGAGACAGCAGTAGAGAGTAGTATGTAAAGAGACAACAGTAGAGAGTAGTATGTAAAGAGACAACAGTAGAGAGTAGTATGAAGAGAGACAACAGTAGAGAGTAGTATGTAAAGAGACAACAGTAGAGAGTAGTATGAAGAGAGACAACAGTAGAGAGTAGTATGTAGAGAGACAACAGTAGAGAGTAGTATGTAGAGAGACAACAGTAGAGAGTAGTATGTAGAGAGACAGCAGTAGAGAGTAGTATGAAAAGAGACAACAGTAGAGAGTAGTATGTAAAGAGACAACAGTAGAGAGTAGTATGAAGAGAGACAACAGTAGAGAGTAGTATGTAGAGAGACAACAGTAGAGAGTAGTATGTAGAGAGACAACAGTAGAGAGTAGTATGTAGAGAGACAACAGTAGAGAGTAGTATGTAAAGAGACAACAGTAGAGAGTAGTATGTAGAGAGACAACAGTAGAGAGTAGTATGTAAAGAGACAACAGTAGAGAGTAGTATGTAGAGAGACAACAGTAGAGAGTAGTATGTAAAGAGACAACAGTAGAGAGTAGTATGTAGAGAGACAACAGTAGAGAGTAGTATGTAGAGAGACAACAGTAGAGAGTAGTATGTAGAGAGACAACAGTAGAGAGTAGTATGTAGAGAGACAACAGTAGAGAGTAGTATGAAGAGAGACAACAGTAGAGAGTAGTATGTAGAGAGACAACAGTAGAGAGTAGTATGTAGAGAGACAACAGTAGAGAGTAGTATGTAGAGAGACAACAGTAGAGAGTAGTATGAAGAGAGACAACAGTAGAGAGTAGTATGTAGAGAGACAGCAGTAGAGAGTAGTATGTAGAGAGACAACAGTAGAGAGTAGTATGTAGAGAGACAACAGTAGAGAGTAGTATGTAGAGAGACAACAGTAGAGAGTAGTATGTAGAGAGACAACAGTAGAGAGTAGTATGTAGAGAGACAACAGTAGAGAGTAGTATGAAGAGAGACAACAGTAGAGAGTAGTATGTAGAGAGACAACAGTAGAGAGTAGTATGTAGAGAGACAACAGTAGAGAGTAGTATGTAGAGAGACAACAGTAGAGAGTAGTATGAAGAGAGACAACAGTAGAGAGTAGTATGTAGAGAGACAGCAGTAGAGAGTAGTATGTAGAGAGACAACAGTAGAGAGTAGTATGTAGAGAGACAACAGTAGAGAGTAGTATGTAGAGAGACAACAGTAGAGAGTAGTATGTAGAGAGACAACAGTAGAGAGTACTAACGGAGATTTTTTGCATCAGTAACAAATGCCAAATGCACCGGATCAAGAGCCGCTTTTTGGCGCGATGGGAGTGAGAATGTGTTGGATTACAAGTTTGGAAGTAATCTGTGTGTGTGTGTGTGTGTGTGTGTGTGGGTGTGTGTGTGTGTGTGTGTGTGTGTGGGTGTGTGTGTGTGTGTGCGTCGGCAGTGTGTGTGTGTGTGTGTGTGTGTTCGATGCTGTGTCCGGCCTCCTGCCTGCCTCTCCTTAGGGAGCTGGCTCAGTGGCGCTGCCTGCTGGGCTGGCATCGCCACCACGGAGTTGGTACTGCTAGCACCCCAGGGCTAACCGCTAACGCCGGACAACATCGGAAACCGCAGGGGTCAGAGGTCAGGGGCAGTCGACCTGTCGGCCGCACCAAACCGCTGCCGGGCAACCAGGTGAGTCCTGGAGGAATCAACCTGCTGCAGCTGCTCGTCCATGCAAATAAAATAGTTTAATTCATTCCATTCAAATCAACTTAACAGAATGGTCAAAACGGCAGCCGTTTTTATGTGTTTCATTGCCATAATGTGGCCCCAAAATAGGGGTTAGTATTACATCCTGACCTTATCAGTTTAAATCCTCTGATCTGATTTCATTATTGATCTGAAACCAACTGACTCCACTGATTTTCCTCCCAATGACAAGACCTGAACTTGAAGCACGATGGAGGGAATCTTTTAACCTCTAATCCATTTATAGGCCTGTCTCAGCACACACACACACACACACACACACACACACACACACACACACACACACACACACACACACACACACTCTACTATTAGCCTGATTGGTATTGATCGCAGAGACGTGGCTCTGCAGAGTGTTTTTCTCGTGGCGTTCCTGCTGTTTCAGCTTTGACGGATCACAAAGTGTGTCAGTCTGATTCTCGTACCGTTTACAGATGTTTGTTAACCATCAGGCGTGTTTCCTAATGGACAAAAGATGCTGCATGTGTGCTCGGCTTGTTTTTAACGGAGGAGGATGTAGCAGAAGCAGTTAATGGACTGTGACACACACACACACACACACACAGAGTCCTGATGAGCACAGGTTAACTTCTCTAAATCCTCTGAAAAATTAATTAATGCAGCCGGATAAGAGGATTTGTGTGTGTGTGTGTGTGTGTGTCCGTCCATTTTCAAGGGTCTCAAATCAGAGTCCTCCAGATTCTTTTCAGTTTTTTTCATTTCAGTCTGAAGTAAAAACGACAGCTCCGTAACGGGCTTTGCATTCGATCGGACACATTCACTGATAAATAAAAGCTAATTTTGGCTTTTATTACCATTAATTTGCTGCGACTTTAAAACTAACAACAATGAGAGAAACGATACTGGAATGTGTGAACGGCAACGTGACTTTTAAATCTGATAATCTGCTGATTTTGTTGCTGTGTTTTTCTGGTTTATGGCTCATAGTTTTTATATACACCAGCTTATCTTAAGTGTGTGTGTGTGTGTGTGTGTGTTAGGTCTGTACTGGAGTAAATGTACTTAGTTACTTTCCACCACTGGTTGTAAACAGACACCTTTACTTTCTACGTTTTAAAGCGGCTTGAGAGGAAATCTTTTTTTCTGTCAGAAAACGAGCAGCAGTTTGGTCTGAATGAAAAGGTTGGCGTCTTAGTTTTGCAGCCCACTGCCCTTTTCTTCCAGGAAGCTGCTGCTGCGTTTTCACCTGCACCTGATTTTAATATTAATATTTAATCAGACAAACTGTGAGCCGCCTGCATGGCAGTCAACACTTCATTATTTAAGTATTTCTTACCAGTATGTTCAAATAGATGTCTGATGTAGTTACACAGGACTTCATTTAATATTTGTTAGTTTTTTGTTGTTGTATTTGTCCTGCTTACTACAAACTGTGTCTTTTAGAGCTCATTTCAATTCAACAACTTTATTAATCCCACAAGGGGAAATTAGTTAAGAGCAGCTACAGACAACACACACAAGTGACAAAGATTTGTTCTACAACGTAAATGAGAAAAACGATTAATTTGTACTTTATGTTTTTCAAGTAAACTCTTATTTTTGTCTTGTGTTCTGAATGACGCGCACATGTTCTCCCCTCCCGATGGCTGAACTCACTCGCACTTGAATATATTTTTATATTTATTTTAAGGGGAATTCAAAAACAGTTCAAACAGGAAAAGCATGAAGGGAAAAGTCTCAGTTCAAGGTGTTTTCACTGTTGATTTGTTCAAATGTTTTACTGTTTTTCAATGAATGCAACATCTTCCCAAAAGTCAACGAGGAATCGTGTTAAATACCCATGATTTCAATAATGACCCAAATAATGTTAGATTATTATGCTAGTTGTAGGCATTACAATCAGCTGACCCAACATGTGACTTCAATTAGTTTGATTAGGTCTAAAAAA
>CM042439.1:29527646-29565146 GCA_023631565.1 Gymnocephalus cernua | reverse complement strand
CACACACGCACACACACGGCCACAGCGCAGCAGGCAGAGAGAGAGAGATACCCGTTTCTCTTTGGGAGACTTGTTTAAATTATGACATATAGATTAGATTTAGATTTCATACTTTTTTTGGTGTATTTGTTTTCTGATTTTAAAGCTATAAAGACCGTTGCTGTGCTTGCGTCACTCCCTTACCCCTCCTACCAGTCCCTAAGGCCACTTGGCCGGTGGGAATGCAAATGCAAAAAAACGGTTTTGGGGGAGAGTAGTTCTTAGAACTGCTTAGAAGTGGACTTTTCCTCTAACTACGTTCCAGTACTATTTGGTTGGAAAGCGGCTACTAATATCACAAAAGTTACGCACTACAGCTTCACAGGAACTATAAAAAGCTCCAAAGAATCAGCTGCTTGCCAAACGGCTGCTGGCAGGTAAAGCAAAGCAGAATAATGTGAACACGCGTCTTCCGAGTGGAGCCGTCTGTGGGACTTCACGTTTTCGGCGGCTGGTGTTTTCACCGCTGCGGAAATGAGCCGAGCTGCGGGATCCGCTCTAAACCTCAGATAAAAGCAGTAAAATGGATTGAGGAATAATCCTCCGAAGAAACCTCTTCCTGCAGTCTGTTTTAGCCACCAGCGCCTTAACTTTTCTACCGCCAACCTCGTCTTCCTTTTCCTCCTCCTCTTCTTCTTCCTGTTTACACGCTTTTCTGACGGAAAAACCTGCCCAGGGAAATAAAAAACTGAACTCATGTGAGAGGAATGTGTTTAAGGATGGACACACGATGGACGGACGTCATTATCTTTGTGGGTAAAAAGAAAAAAGATTTCCTGGACATTAATCGTCTCTGAACTTTTCTCGCAACTGAGCAGGAAGAAACCAACTTCAGCAGATACCTCGGAGCACTGACCCGTCTGGAACTGAATCGTGTTTGTTTAGCACATAACGAAAAAAGTTTTTATGATTGTTCCGACACCACGTGAATGCAGGACAAACGCTCTCTCTATCTCGCGTTAACGGAAGTAAACAATTATCTGTCTGTCCGCCACAGAGGCAGAACTCGAATCTCACGACTTGACTTGAGTCTGACTTGAGTCGCCAATTTGAAGACTTGAGACTTGCTTGTAGGAATGCACCGAATCCAGATTTTTGGGGTTCAACCGAATACCAAATCCACTGGTTAAGATTCTGCTGAATCCAAAACCGAATACCGAATCCTCCTCCCATCCTCAGTCCATGAGCTGTCTGTAGATTCCTTCGTGCACCACTCGTATTCTTTCAGATCTTTCATACCAAATGTTGTAACAGCGGCCATGTTGTGTATTGTTTAGGCTCCTCGCCACCACGAGACAAATCGGCGTTGTAAATTGAACATGTAGCGTGACTTGAATGGCCTTCTTTTGTCTGAAAGTTCTGTCAAACAACACTGTCAAATTTTCACTTTCTCACAGCCTACTGCATTGAACGCTCCACCTACGTAATTACCTTAACGTAATCAACGGCGGCGTCATTACGTCGACCAGCGTAGCGCAAGCGTAGGGTTTGGTGGGAAAAAATTCTAAGGTTCAGCAGAAACCCAAGCCCAATATTCAGCCGAATCCAAAGCCGAATCTTGGATTCGGTGCATCCCTAGTTCCGACACCACGTGAATGCGGCTAATGTGGCTGTTTTTTTGTCTAAAAACGGCTTTGTAATGTTTTATGTTTTGTGTGGAAGAGTAGCTGGTGTTCTGCATCAGCTAATGGGGATCCTAATAAAATAAAATCTCTTTCTCGCGTTGTTAATGGAAGTCCAAAATAATCTGTCTATCCATCAGAGAGGGGGGACTCGAGTCTGACTCCAATCGCCAATTTGAAGACTTGAGACTTGCTTGACTGACAAATGACTTGACTTTGACTAGAGACAGATGACTTGGAAAAAAAAGTCAAATGGTGACTAATATTTGAAAAAGCGCCAACAAACCTTGAAAAAGGCGACACAAATGTCCAAGAAAACCTCGAAAAAAGGTGACTAAACCTCAGAAAAAGCAGCAAATATGTTGAAAAGAGCGACAAAAACATCGCAAAAATTGGAGGAAAAGAAACTACAAAAAAAGACAAAAATGTCAAAAGCTACCGACTCACCAGACCTTCCTCCGCAGCGCTGTGGAGGAAGGTCTGGCAATGTGAGATTTGGGGAAATGCAACGCTAGCGATGTGCGTCGCTGCGACGTGTAGTTAGTTTTTGAAGCTAGCTACGTACGTAACCATGGCGTAGATTTACCGCAGAAGCATAAATCACACTTAAGACCTGTGACTTACACGTGTGTGACTTACTCCCCCCCTCTGCTATCCGGCTCCGTGATTCGGATTCACTCCAAAATGTGATGGGTTCTTCCTCAGCCCGTGCTTTACCCTTCCACCAAGTTTCATGAAAATCCGGCAGGAAGTTTTTCTGTTTTCCTGACAAACAGACCGACAGCCGAAATCTTTTGACTATTTTTTACAGGTAAGATAGAGAGAGTGTCTGGTGTGACCCAGGGCAGCTGTGAATATGCAAACAAGTCAACATATATTAAGTATTAAACTGTCACAATACAAACAAAACAAGGTGTTTAAACACAAAGGAAACACCAGGTTTAATAAGTCAGAAAAACAGTTTTTTCTCATCCTGCCGACGTGGTATGAACTCTACTGTGCAACTGAAATTGAAACTGTAAAACGGTATAATTGTATTATTAAAAAACAGATAATCTAAACAATGTTTCTGTCATTACTGGTCTGTGAACAAGGGGCGTAACTTGGGGTTCAACATTGGGGGGGTAGAGATCTCCAAATGTCTAGGGAGAAAGAGCCAAAAAACCTTAAAAACGGCGACAAAAATATCCAAGAAACCTCGAAAAAGGCAACAAAATCTTAGAAAAAGCAACAAATAAAAAAAGCGACCAAACATCGGAAAAAATTGGCGGAAAAGAAACAACAAAAAATGTCAAAAGCTACAAATTTCCAACGTGACATCATGACTTCGCGTAAACATACACGCCACTTTCCTAAAGCCAAGTGGCGTGTTATCTGTACGCATTTTGAGCTATCCGCGTGTATGTCTACGCCGTATACAGCGGATGTAAACATACACGCCATTTGCCACGTGGCGGTTGGGGTTAGGAAAAGAACATTGGGGAAGGCCTTAGTAAAACAAAGAAACAACGGTTGACAAACATCACACACGGGACACAAACCCCGGTCTCCTGGGTGAAAGTCCTGTGTTTGACCCATCCACCCCCCCCGACCAATCTCCCTACGCGGACTTCTGCCCTTTCATACTACTCACTACGGCATTAATTCACATGCAATAGCAAGGTAATGTAAGTCAATGGAGGCCAAACAGCGTGGAAAAACACGCTAAAAACCGAGTATGCGTCTTCATAACGCGCCGATAATGCCATACGAATTGGCGTGTGATATATACGAGATCAGTCTGAAATTTCGGAAAAGGTGCCAAAAAAGTCTAAATTGTCCAGAAAAAACTTGCAAAAGCAGAGAAAAACATTGAAAAAAGCAGCAAAAACATTAAAAAGGAACAAAAAAGACCAGTTTTGATTAACCCTCCCCATCTGTAAATTACGCCTATGTCTGTGAACAAGCTGCTCAATCAAAAAAGATGCATCAAACATCCTTGAAAGCTCAGTTAGTCTGATCACTGCTTTCATTAGCAGACATTATTAAAGGGTAACTTTGGGTTTGTTCAAACTGGACCTTATGTTCCCATGTTTTTTTTTTTTTTTTTTTAAACTCAGATTTTATTGATTTCTAGTACAAACAATAAAGAACAAAGAACACAGCTCAGCGTCAGTGGGATACAAGTTCTTAGTGTTAATACTCAAATGTCTCTGACATCGAAGTTTTTGGTGGTGACTCTATTGTGATTGGTAGTCTGTCCATTTTTTGCATTTCTTATCATATTTTGCTTGCTGAAGTCTCAATATATACGTCAGTCTTTCCATGTTGAGTATCTCCTCGACTACATCCAGCCAGTTCCTCAGAGTGGGAGGGTCCTCTCTACACCATTTTCTGGTGATTGCCTTCTTGGCCGCAGCCAGCAGAATTTTAACCAGGTATCCGTCTTCATGTTGAATTTTTTCCCCTGTCAGGTTACAGAGATATAATATCTCACATGTCTTTAGTAGTTCATATCCCAGTATTGTATTCAATTCCACCCACACACCATTCCAATAATTTCTGATTTTAGTACATTCCCAAAAAACATGAGTGTGACCCACGTTCTGCTCCCCACACCGTCTCCAGCATGTTTGTTGTGTAGATGAAAATGTGCTCTTTGTTTTGGGAGTAATAAAGAACCTGATCATATTTTTCCAGCAAAATTCTTTCCACATCCTGGAGTTGGTGGTGGTTCGCTGTACATCACATATGTTAAACCAGTCCTCCACAGTTAATGGTATTTTACTTTCTTTTACCCATCTGTCTCTTATATACAGTGTAGAAGTTCCTCTGTTCTTCTCTAGACCCTGGTACAGTGCTGACACCACCTTTCCAGTGTTGTTTCTATATGCCTTACATAGTGTTATAGTTACGTCGTTCAGCTCCTGAGGAAGATCTGGTTTTATTTCTTTCTCAAAGAAGTCTCTAATTTGGTAATACCTAAACTGGTCGTAATCCTCCAGACCATATTCCCTCTTCAGTTTTTGAAAGCTTTTAATTTTGCCCTGGTCGATTATTGTGCATATTGCTGTAATTCCCTTGTTTATCCATTGTTCATAAATATTATCCATTGCCCCTGGTTTAAATTTGGAATCACGAGTCGGCCATCTCAAAATTTTGATTTCCCTTTCTAAATTGTATTTCCTAATCACTGTAAACCAGATTTCCAGAGTGAATCGAGTAATTGGGTCAAGCATATTCTTATACTTTTTAAACATGTCCCTGTTTGCAATCATACTTTGGATATGATAACCCTCTCTTTTTAACTCAATATCTTTCCACCTTGCAGTATACTCAGGGTCACACCAATACACCAAAGGTCGGATCTGTGCAGCATAGTAATATTCTAAGAGGTTTGGTAAGGCTAACCCGCCCTTGTCCCTAGGGATCTGAAGAGTTGCATACTTTATCCTCGGCCTTTTCCCCCCCCATATGAACCGTGAGATTTTTTTGTTCCATTCTGTGAATTGTGATATGGGAATTTCCGTTGGTAATGATTGAAACAGATATAAAATTCTCGGTAACACATTCATCTTTATGATTTCTATCCTGGAGCTAAAATCCAATGTTAGCGCTGACCATCTTTCCATATCTTTTTGAATGTCTTGATTTAGAGCCCCATAGTTAATTTTGTACAGTCTTGTTAAGTTTCTACTAATAGTTACACCTAGGTATTTTATTTTTTTTGCTTCCCATTTGAATTTATGTGCTTGTTGAATGGCTTGTGGTGGGGTATAATTTATGGGTAGAACCTGTGTTTTTGTCACATTGAGTTTATAACCTGACAAGTAATAAAATGAATCCAGTCTTTCCATAAGTCTTGGAAGACAAACATCTGGTTGTTTTAGACTGATCATAACATCATCTGCAAATAGCCCTATTTTATGTTCTGTGCCCTTCACCTCTATCCCCGCTATACCTTCATCTTCTCTTATAGCTTGGGCCAAAGGCTCGATGAAAATCGCAAAAAGGGTTGGAGATAAGCAACAGCCCTGTCTGGTAGATCTTTCCAGTTTGAACCAGTTAGTGAGACTGCCATTTATTTTAATTCTAGCCTTCGGGTCTTGGTAAAGTGTTTTAATAATGTTTACTGAGTCTGTATTAAAACCAAATTTTTCTAAAGTTAGGTATAAAAATTTCCAACTAACGCTATCGAAGGCCTTTTCTGCGTCCAAACTGAGCAGCAGTGCACTTTCTCCAGTTTTTTGTACTTCTTCAATTATATGTAAAGTCCTCCTTATATTGTCCTGTGTTTGGCGTCCCTTAATAAAGCCACATTGATCTTCATTAATTAGTTCTATTATAAAAGTTTCTAGTCTCTTAGCTAGGATGGTTGTAAATATCTTATAGTCACAATTTAGTATTGATATTGGCCTATAGTTTTCACAGAATTCCTTATCTTTCCCCTCCTTGGGAAGCACCGTGATTATGGCTTCTTTCCAAGAGGGGGAAATCTTACCTTTTTTTAAAGTTTCATTGAATGCCGCTAATAACATTGGACCCAGTTCCTTTTTAAACATTTTATACCACTCAGCCGGGAAGCCATCGCTCCCCGGGGTTTTATTTGTTTTTAACTTATTAATAGCTTCTTCCAATTCCTTTGCTGTAATACATGAATTTATAAATTTGTTTTGTTTCTCTCCTATTGTTGGTAGATCTAATGAACTTAAAAAGTTCTTTATTATTTCCTCATCTGCTGAGTCCGGTTGAGTATACAGCTTTTTGTAATACTTTTCAAATACTTTTTCTATTTTTCCTGGTTCAAATTCTAGTGAATTGGTTGTGGGGTCTCTGATTTTATGGATTGTATTCATGAGTTGCTGTTTCCTTATTCGCCTAGCTAGTAATTTTGTTGCTTTGGAGCTTGATTCGTAGTAAGTCTGCCTTAGAAGTCTGGATTTCTTTTCCACTTCGTCTCCTAGTATCTCATTCACTTTTGTCTTCACTTCCTTGATTTGTTGAAGCACACCTGCATCTATTGAGTCTTTATGTTGTTGTTCTAATTTTTTAAGTTCTTCAATCTTCTTCTGATATAGTTTCAATCTATTTTTCTTATTGTATGCTGCACGACATATTAGTTTTCCCCGCATAACCGCTTTCATGGCATCCCAAAGTGTAGTACAATCTACCTCCCCATTGTCGTTCTCTTTCCTGTATGTATTTATTTCTGTTCTGATCTCCTCAACAAATCCTGGATTATTTAGTAGACCAACATTCATTCTCCATGCAGTATTCCTTTTCCTGCTGTTCATATTAAGCGTCAGGTGGAGAATACAATGATCTGACATGTCGGCTACGCCAATCCTGCACTCTTCTATTCTAAATCTATCCGCTATATTCATGAAAAAATAATCTATCCTTGTATAGACTGAGTGAGAGGCTGAGTAGAACGTGAAGTCCCTCTCGAATGGATGTAGTTCCCTCCAAACATCTGAAATTCCTAGCTCTGTTAATACGGTGTTTAAGTATCGGGACACTTGAATTTTGCTACTTTTCTTTGTACTAGTTGTGTCCAAGTCCTGATTCAGTGTGATGTTAAAGTCCCCTCCACATACCAGTATCCCTTCTATTTCTTGAACAACAACTTCAAATAAATTCTTGAAAAAGCTCTTATCACTGTCCGGGTGTGCATAAACATTGACGAGTGTAACTAATTGATTTTCAATTTTCCCCTTAATCAAAATGTATCTTCCCTCTCTATCTTTCACTTCCTTCAAAGTCTCAAATTTTACTGCATTTGAAATTAAGATCATTACCCCTCTTTTCCTCCCTTCTTTGTATGAACTATAGTATGTATTTTTAAATCCCAATTTTTTATATTTTTCGTGCTCCTGGTCCGTTAGATGTGTTTCTTGTAGAAAGCTAACCTGTGACCCCTCTTTTTTCAGTTTTGCTATGACCTTCCCTCTTTTCATTGGGTTATTTAACCCGTTCACATTCAGAGACACCACTTTAAGTTGACTATGTTGCATCTCCTCCCTTCTTTAAGTTTTCCCTTTCTCTCCCACTGACGCTTGCAATTCTAACAACAATATGAACTTGAACTTCAAAACAATGCTTCCGATAACAACGGGTCTCTATAATCATGCCCGTGCCCTTGTTGGAAGGGAAGGGGAAGGTCCACCAGTAATGGTGGGGCCCCTCACTAGAGGTGAACAGAGGTCCTATATAGAGTACCCCTTGCCTTCTAGTAGCGTCCAACATGTCTCTGCATTCCCACTCTACCAGTCTGAATAAAACATATGAAAGGCCAAATAGTGGGAGGCAAGCTAAAGCCTAGTATACAAACTCCACATCTGACACCAAGTAAACGGGTAAGCAAATATTATCTCCTGGGGTAATGCAGTGTCTTAGTCTCTTTTTCCATCCTTTATCCCCCTACCCTGATGTCGTCTTAAGGTTACCTTACCTCAAAACCATCCTCTGTATTTATGAAAATCAGAATGTATAAATGAATATAATAGTTAATAACAAAAATAATGCCTTTTCCCTGGCCCTTTCTGTCTCTTAAACGACAATGTCGCATTACACAGTTAGTATATGATCGTGATTCATATTTATTTTAAGATGAAACCTTATTCACGTCTGCATCACCCAATTGAATCAGATGTTATCTCCATCTTCGGCTCTCCGAAACTCCTGCAGCCTTCCTCTCGCGCGTTGAGTTAATCCACCATGCGCCCACGGTCCTCCGACGTGTTGCCACCGCGATGCCGCTTGTATCCGCTCCTCCATCGTGCGCCCCTCGACATCTTCCCTCATCTGAACATCCATGCCCCTTTTCCTCATCTCTTTAGCTGCCTCTTGCGCGCTGTTGTAGAGCCGAGGTCCGTCAGACCAGTGGATTCTGATCCTGGTCAGGGGCGTTTGGAACCGGATGCCTTTAGCCTTGAGGGTCTTTTTAATCTCCATATAGGCTCTGCGCTTCTGTACCACCTCTGCCGCGTAGTCGTTGTCAAAGAACAGGGGTGTGTTGCCTAGCTTAATCCGTTTTTGCCAGGCTTTCCTTAATACCATCTCCTTGGTGTCAAATTGGAGAAAGTTTATGATTATAGACCGTGGAGTCTCACCGGGACCGGGTCTCCTCGCTGCCGCTCGGTGTGCCCGTTGAATTAGCAGGTTGGTCCCCACTGGTAGAGTTAGCTCTCTCTGTAACAGTTCCTCGACAAAACGGATGACCGAGTCCCCCTCCAAGCCCTCCGGGACTCCAAATATCCGCACATTGTTCCTCCTAGACCTTCCCTCAAGGTCGGTTAGCTTTTCCTGTAGTTTTTTCTGTTCACGAAGGGTTGTCAACAGAGCGTCTTTAGCTTCCATGTTGAATGACTCGAGTTCCTCGATGCGTGTTTGTGCCTCGTTGAGACTTTTCTTCTGGTCCTGTAGCTCGTCACTGTTTGCCTTAAGTTTGTTGTTGACGTCTTCTTTAAAATTGGCAAACTCCTGTTTAAAGCTCGTGTCGAGGGCCGTTATGTCATTTTTCATTTCTTCTTTGAGTTCACGGATTTCTTTAGTGATGTCCGGCAAATATTTGTACAATGCTGACGTATCGTCTTTAGCTAATGCTCCGCCGCCATTCCCCCCTGCTTCACCGCTTGCCTCCATCGTGTAACTCTGCTTCTTTTCCTGTGTTTTCAGATTTTTCGGCCTTTCTGACGGGTTACCCCACTCATCCCTCGTAGTATCTATTTGAATTCGGTTTATCGTTAATTGGGGGGTTTATTTGTCTTTGACTGGTAGGAGCTACAGACTACGCCGCCATTCCTCTCATCGCTCCACCGGAAGTCCCATGTTCCCATGTTTTTGTGTGTAAGTGACTGATGGGAACAACAATCTTTGAGAATTGGTCCGGCAAGAAATGAGCTGCAATGTAACGTTAACCGCAATTGCGCACCTTCACGCTTCCACTAAAAGTTCTGTTGTTGCCACTGACAGACTCAGATTAATATTCTAAGTGTCTGACAACATTATGAAAGGATCCCTACAGAGATAGACCTTTTAGTTAAAGAGTAAGTTTTAGTTTAACATGAAACAGCCCCGAAATCACCGTCACCAAACCCACCTCCATGTAAATAATCAGTACTTTTATCATCGTAAAACACGCTTCATTCAAAGTTGACAGAAACTAAATAAAACTACCAAAAGCCGTCTTGGTTCATCTTTCCACTGTTCCAACAATCACCACTCTGGTCTGGTTGGAATAAACCCTTAATTCACCCATTTACATGTGGAGATATGCTGGCTCTATACACGCTAAAAGTAGTGATTATTTACATGGAGTCTGGCTCTATACACACTAAAAGTAGTGATTATTTACATGGAGTCTGGCTCTATACACGCTAAAAGTAGTGATTATTTACATGGAGTCTGACTCTATACACGCTAAAAGTAGTGATTATTTACATGGAGTCTGACTCTATACACGCTAAAAGTAGTGATTATTTACATGGAGTCTGACTCTATACACGCTAAAAGTAGTGATTATTTACAAAAACAAATACACAGAGGAAACACCACTGAGTTCCACTTTACAACCTGCAGACTTTCTAAGTCATGTTTTAGGATATTGTAAATGAATTATTGACGGTGTATTTTGTATAAAAACAGATGCTATGTTTTTTCCCTGTGCATTTGTGTTGGCTTTCGCTCGGCTTGTGATGCAGAAGACGAGGGAAGGAAACCAAACGTAACCTTTTTATTGCACATGAAACTCTCCCGTTGAATCATCCGACAACTGTGTAAGAAAACATCTGCTTCTTTGATTAAAAAAGTCAAAGCATGTGGACATGAAACTAAAGGAGAGAAGCCAGACTACAAATCCCAGGGTGCATTTCACTAACAAAACATCCAATCACAGAGCCAAGTATGGAGGACAGATGCTGCCAGTTATTGTATATATAAATAATTATTTATTATTGTGTGTTTTTTTTAACAAACATGACTTCTTTATCTCATCAGAGGAAACTTTGCAGCTCTCTATCCAGTAATCAATGTCCTTTACACAAGTCTAAAACCACAGAGGCTGACGTGTCTAACACACATTCAGAGAGGAGAGGTAACATACAGAGATAAGAGAGCAGGGTGTGTCCACGTGTGTACATTTGCTTTTATGAAATGTTGCATACCTGTTCTCATTTCTGAAGGTTATTTTAAGAGAGGGGGGGGGGGGGGTCTGTGTGTGTGTGCATTGATACAAATCTACCCATTGCAGCTTTAATTTACCTCTATAAAAGAATTTATAAATAATACGGGGGGAAATGCAAAAGGCAAAATAAGAAAAGAAGTATGATTTCTGACTCAGGAAGTCAGCCGAGCTGTGCAAAACACCGGCATCCCGATCCAACATGTCTGTTGTCTTTGCGCTCCGTGTTCTGTGATGTTTCTGTAATAAACGGTCAAAGTTTGATTCTCTGTGGGATTTGACCTGTTGACCAACTCCGGTCCGGCCCAAACCTAAAATCTGACTCCAATTTAAGGTCACGTCGCCCACACCTTTAACTTAAGTGTTCGTTGTCTGGTGGATCAAATAGACTCAGAATTCGTTCAGTTAAAAGTATAATAAGCTTTAGTGAATGATAATTGCAAAAATACAAAGACTTGTATACAAGGATCAGATTCTTTCAAAAAACAGCCTATCGCTCAGCCTAGCAGACAGTTTCTCCCAGCATCTGCTGCCGACTAACTAAAACCCTCACTTTCTATTCTTTCTTCTGCTCATCTGTGGCATGGCCGTTATCAGTTGGATGTAGCCCAGTCCCGCTGCTTCTCCTCTCCAGTCCTTTCAGATCCGCTGCTCTCCTGTTCAGTCCTATCTGACCTTTGCAACATGTGTCATAAGGCACCCCGGCTTCCTCAGCCCATAGTCATTTAGTCAGTTTGTTAACATTAAAATACTTTATGGTCGCATTCCATTGTATACAAACTTTAGATGTTTCACCCAACTGGGGCCTGTATTCTCCTTATCTTCAATAAGTCTGGGCATGAGTTGAAGCCAAGGACTTTACGACTCGCGCTACAATTGTCTCACCGCTTCAGAACACAGCTTTCATTGTTCATTTCACCCTGTTTTTAATTATCTTTTTCGAGCAAAATGTTGCATCCTTAATTTTAATAATGTCTTGTCACTTCCTAAGTCCAGGTGGCTTCCTCATGGCCCAGAAGAACAGTGACCGTGGATTTCCACCGGCTGCGTAACTGCTGCGGAACGGCTCCGTGGTCCGCCGTCCGTCAATACCCACCGGATCAGGAGTTGTTGCGGAACGGCTGCGGCCAGGACTGACAGTAGTCACGAGGACCCACTAGATCTCGCGAATTCACGTAGAATAGAACCACAAAACCACCAACAGTTTGTTTCTATTCCGAGGAGTAGAGAGGAAACAACTCCGTGCTGTGTTTTCAAGGTGTAGTGAAGGAAATATGATCCTTCGTGAGCACGGTGTATTTTATTTTGAAAATTAACCGGATGTTTTATTTTGTTTCTGTGCTCGACTTCCTGTCCCGCACATCTGCCGTGTGCTGAATTGCTGCGGAGCTCTCCGGCGTCCGGCAAAAATGGAAGCTCTGCGTATCTGATCCGCAGGGCTGCGACCGCCGGAGCTGTGCCGGAGTCGGAACGCAGCCGTTATGCAGCTGGTGGAAATCCACGGTGAGACAGTTGTCGGGTCAGATTCTGACTCGTATGTTTAGCTGCCTGAAAACATGAGACACATGAAGACGTTTCTTTGTTTTATTACAACAATACCAACATTTAAGGACACATTGAACTTCACAGGCAGCCATCTTGTGCAGCCATTTTAGAGGTGAAGTTGCTGTTTTGAGAAAGTGTCAACGAAGCTAAAATCATCAGTTTGTTATCACGGTTAAGAGACGCGACGGGAGTGGGGGGGGTCTCCGTCATTTTATAAACCAGTTCTCAGTGTCGGACCATAAAGATATTTATATATCATTTATATAGCATGTAACAATCAGCGTTTACGTCTGTCTCTCTCCTATCACTCTGTCTATCACTCTTTTCCTTTCATAGTCTATCGCTTTCTCTTTTCGTCTACCGCTGTCTCTCTTTCCTATCTGTTTGTCTTCTCCTCTCACCCTCTCTCCTCGTGTCTTCCTCTGTCTGTGTCTCTCCCTCTCTCCGTCTATCGCCGTCCCGGTCAAACTCTTTTTCTTTCGAAAGTCTCTGTCTCCTTCCTCCTATCACTGTCTCTCTCTCCTATCTGTTTGTCTCCTCCTCTCACCCTCTCTGTCTGTCTCCCTCCTCCGATCGCCGTCTCTCTTTCTTTCGTAGTCTCTGCCTGTCTCTCTCCTCCTGTCGCCCTCTCGGTCTCTGTCTCCCTCCCTCTCGCGATTCCTCCTCCCGTATTCCTCTCTCTCTCTGTCTGTCTCTCTTCGTCTGTCGCCGTCTCTGTCCCAGTCAAACTCTCTTTTCCTTTTGTAGTTTCTGTCTTCATCTCTCTCTCTGTTCCTGTCTTCCTCTCTGTCTCTGCTCCTTTCGCCCTCTCTGTCTCGGTTTCTGTCTCCCTCCCTCTCCCGATTCCTCCCCCTATCTTCCTCCCTCTCTGTCTCCCTCCCTCTCTGTCCGTTCTGTCCCCCCCCCGGCGGCGCCCTCCTCTGGTTGTACTTGTCGTAGGCGGTGTCCTCCTTCTCCTCTTTGACTCTGACGGCGGCCGGAGGAAGTAGAGGAGGAGGAGGAGGAGAAGAGGAAGAAGAAGAGGAGTGCAGCGCCCGGCTCGCCTTTTCTTTCTCCTTCTCGGCCTTCTTCTTCTCCTTCTTCTCTTTCTTCTTTTTCTTCTTTTCTTTCTTTTCTGAGGCAGAGAGCAGTGAGAGGAGACATAAAAATACATCCCAGAATGATTCTTTTGTATCTGACACACACAAGTCTCAACGGAGTAATAATACGTTGGTTTAATAAAGCATCTTTTCACACAGGACCACTCTGGTCATCTGGAATAATGACGGAGGTTGTCTGTGATCTTAACCCCGTGTCAATCGGCCATGTCTGTAATTTGTAAAGTAAAAATTCCCCGGCAAATGACCGACCATATTCCCCCGAACACCAAGGTCCTGAGATATTAGAGTGGTGCTCATAAGTGAATACACCCAGGCTAAAGTTGACTAAAAAGAGGAATAAAAAATCATCTTTTGGAAATTGTTCTTAATGCCTTAACCCTTGTGTTCTCCTCCCATCGACCATGCACTTGTTGTCCTTCTCGGGTCAAAATTGACCCGGTCTGTTTTGCCAGTTTATAAAGCATGAAGTATAAATTATTACCCAATTCTGTGTTACATCTTCTAAGCAACTTCTTTCCAACCTATTACCACTAGTTTTACACTTTTTTTTAAATATATGGTCCAAAGAAACGCATTTATATAAAACATACCTAATTTCTGAGTTAAAAAAAAGCTGAAATTATGAATTATTTTGACTAACAGTTGAGATCAATGGGAACATATGTTGATGGGTTATCACAGACTGGTATAAGTAAAAGTTTAGTCAAGATACTGTTTTGAAACCATTTCAAGTTTTTTAATGGCAGCCAATAATCACGCTTGTTGTCCTCCCGGGTCAAAATTGACCCGGTCTGTTTTGGCTATTAATAAAGCATAAAGTATAAATTATCACCCAATTCTATTTTACACCTTCTCAACAACTTAATTCCAACTCATTACCACTAGTTTTACAGTTATTTTTGGAATTTATGGTGAATAAACTTAATTTACATGAAGCGATACCTAATTTTTGGGGTAAAATAAGCATAAATTATGAATTATTTTCATTATAGTTAAGATCAGATGAACCTATGTTTGTGGATAATCACTGACTGGTATATGTTAGTGATTAGTCAGGATATGGTTTTGAAACTATTTTATTATTTTCAATGGCAGCCAATAATCACACCTGGTGTGTTCCTGGGTAAAAATGGGCTTGTTCTGCTTTGCCTGTTTATAAAGCATAGACAATTATAATTAATCACTCAATTCTGTGTTACAACTTTTATTCAACTTCATTCCAATTCATCTCAACTAGTTTTAGACTTATTCTTTTCTATTTATGGTCAACAGACCTCATTTACATGAAATTATACCAACCTTCTGAGTAAAATGGGTTGAGATCATTATTTGTGTTTGGATTAATGGCTGGTATGTGACAATTATTATATTCCCAGGTTAAAATTAACTGGTGCAATTGTATTCACAAACAAAGGAGAGCTACCAAAATGGAAAAAAATAATTTACGGAAAATTGTCTCGTCTCCATTTAGGAAAAGACACATCAAAGGTGTTATAACAACAAGTTTACAAAGCTGTAGTTTGAAGTTGTGTCTGTATGTTTGTATTTGTGTGTGTGTGTGTGCGCGTGTGTTTGTGTGCGCATATGTGTGTGTGCGCGTGCATGTACGTGCACGCACATGTGTGTGTCTGTGTACATTTTTGTCAGGACAGCTCAATAGTGTGATATATTGCAGGTCTCAGCTGTTTGTGTGTGCGTGTGTGTGTTTGTGTGTGTGTGTGTGTATGTGTGCAGGTATGTGTGTAGGCACACATGTGCGTGCGTGCATGTGCACGTCTGCATGTACATGTGTGTCCGTGTGTGTGCGTGTTCATCTGCTGAAAAGAACAGTAGTGTGATCCACTATGCAACTCGTGTGTGTGTGTGTGTGCGTGTGTGTGCGTGTGTGTTTGTATGTGTGTGTGTGTGCATGCATGTTCATGTGCCGAAAAGCACAATAGTGTGATCTTTTGCAGGTCTCAGCTACTGTGTGTGTGTGTGTGTGTGTGTGTGTGTGTGTGTGTGTGTGTGTGTGTGTGTGTGTGTGTGTGTGTGTGTGTGTGTGTGTGTGTGTACTGTATGTGTGTGTGTGTGTGTGTGTGTGTGTGTGTGTATGTGTGTGCACGTGAGCATCTACGCGCGTGTGTGTATGTGTTCATCTCCTGAAAATCATAATGATCCATTGCCCAATTTCAGTATGTTGTGTTTGTGTGTGTGTGTGTGTGTGTGTGTGTGTGTGTGTGTGTGTGTGTGTGTGTGAGAATGCATGTGCGCGCACACGTTTGTTGTCTGTGTGTGTGTGTGTGTGTGTGAGTGTGAGTGTGAGTGTGTGTGTGTGTGTGTGTGTGTGTGTGTGTGTGTGTGTGTGTTTGGGTGCATTTCCATGTGCTGGAAAGCATAACAATGTGATCAATTACATGAGGTAGTTCTCAGCTGCTGTTTGTATGAATGTGTGTGTTTGTGGGTGGGGGGGGGGGGGAGTGTATGTGTGTGTACATGTGCGTGGGGGTGTTTGTGTGTCTCCGCATGTGCATTCATGTATGTGTGTGTGTGTTCATCTGCTGTTGAGCGCAAAAGTGCCCCATTGCACCACCGGGTCAAAATTAAATAAAACACCCAAAATTCAATGAAAGTACTGATCATTAATATTACTTGCGAAGAACATAATTGGGAACCACCCATGTTATTTTTGGTTAATTTGGTTGAAATATACCCATATTTCTGATAAAGAAACTTTGAAAACGGGTCAAATTTGACCCGAATACGACACAAGGGTTAATTGAAAAAAATGAGGAAAAATCCAACCTTTACAGCCCCAGTGTGTAACATCTGTAGTTGTTTATTATAAAAATCTGTATTGCCCTTCACAAACTTGTCCTTTTTTATGAATATTGACCACAACCATCAATGGGTTAAAAAGTAATATTCAGTTGGTTGTCATATACAATTTCACCGCTAGATGGTAGAAATTCTTACACAATGTAGCTTTAAGGACACCAGTTTTCTTTGTGAATGAATAATGTATCGTAAATAAATAAATGTTCTTCCTTAAAATACAGGGGGCATAAGTATACACACCCCTATGTTAAATTCCCATAGAGGCAGGCAGATTTGTATTATTAAAGGCCAGTTATTTCTTGGATCCAGGATACTATGGATCCTTATACATCGTTAAATAAAAGGGAACGTGTCCTGACCTTTCTTGGGCTTCTTGACGGGGATGCTGTACTGCTCCTCTTCCTCCGAGGAAGACGAGGAGGACTGGTCAGCTTTGGGGGCGCAGCCGTCCTCCCTCAGCCGCCTGGTGATGTCATCCATGTCCTCCGTGTCTTTGGGAGGACGGTAGTCCTTCACGTGATCCACGCGGATTGTCCGACCTTTGATCTGACGGAAAACACAACACATGTACCGTCACGGACCAATCAGATCACAGATTCACCAGAATGAGGTTCTCTCCCTCTCTCCGTCTCCCTCTCACTCTGTCTCCCCCCCTCTCCTCTCCCTCTCCCCCTCCCCTCTCCGTCTCCCTCTCACTCTGTCTGCCCCCCTCCCCTCTCCGTCTCCCTCTCCGTCTCCCTCTGTCTCTCCCCCTCCCCTCTCCGTCTCCCTCTCAATCTGTCTCTCCCCCTCTCTCCCCTTCCCTCTCACTCTCTTCCTCTGTCTCTCTCACTCTCTCCCCCCTCCATCTCCCCCCCCCTCTCTGATGTTTTAATGACTGGAATGTTTTGTGAAGCACTTTGTAAAGTGGATTTTGAAAAAGTGCTCTATAAATAAAGATTATGTACAAGTGAACAGAGGAGATGAAGCATGTTAAGGTGTTAGCGTGTTAAGGTGTTGGCGTGTTACGGTGTTGGTGTGTTACGGTGTTGGCGTGTTACGGTGTTGCCGTGTTACGGTGTGTTGACGTGTTAAGGTGTTGGCAGGTTATGGTGTTGGTGTGTTAGCGTGTTAAGGTGTTGGTGTGTTAGCATGTTACGGTGTTAGCATGTTACGGTGTTGGCGTGTTAAGGTGAAGCGCGTTAAGGTGTTAGCAGGTTATGGTGTTGGTGTGTTAGCGTGTTATGGTGTTGGTGTGTTAGCTTGTTAGAGTGTTAAGGTATTAGTGTGTTATGGTGTTGGTGTGTTAGCGTGTTAGTGTTAAGGTGTTAGCGTGTTAAGGTGTTAGAGTGTTAAGGTGTTAGCGTGTTATGTAGTTGGTGTGTTAGCATGTTAGAGTGTTAAGGTGTTAGAGTGTTAAGGTGTTAGCGTCTTATGGTGTTTGTGTGTTAGTGTGTTAGCGTGTTAAGGTGTTAGTGTTAAGGTGTTAGCGTGTTACGGTGTTGGTGTGTTAGCGTGTTAGAGTGTTAAGGTGTTAGCGTGTTATGGTGTTGGTGTGTTAGCGTGTTAGAGTGTTAAGGTGTTAGCGTGTGATGGTGTTGGTGTGTTATGGTGTTGGCATGTTAGAGTGTTAAGGTGTTAGAGTGTTATGGTGTTAGCGTGTTATGGTGTTTGTGTGTTAGTGTGTTAGCGTGTTAAGGTGTTAGTCTTATGGTGTTGGCATGTTAGAGTGTTAGAGTGTTATGGTGTTAGCGTGTTATGGTGTTTGTGTGTTAGTGTGTTAGAGTGTTAAGGTGTTAGCGTGTTATGGTGTTGGTATGTTAAGGTGTTAGTGTTATGGCGTTTGCGTGTTAAGGTGAAGCACTGCGTCACCTTGATGCCGTTGAAGTTGTCCACAGCCAGCACGGTGCTCCGCTGGTCCTCGAAGCAGATGAAACAGAAACCTTTGGACTTCCCCGTCTTCTTGTCCCGCACCAGGTTGATGTTGACGATCTCTCCGTACCTGGCGGGGGCGGGGAGGGGTGGTTCAGAGAAAGTTACATTCCTAGTATGTGCTACTTCCCTGGCAATACATATACTGTAAGTACATTTACTCCAGTACTGTACTTTTTACTCCACTACATTCATCTGACAGCTCTAGTTACTACTACTTACTTTACACATTTTACTGTAACAGAGTATTTTTAACAATGTGGTATTAGATGCTTTACTGCAGTAAAGGATTTGAATAGCCTACTTCTTCCATAGCTGTTATACAATATTATGAAATAAGCAAACAACAAATAACACATACATATAACTATTTAACATTAAGAAAGAGGCTGTAGGAGAGAATAGCTGTTAAAGTGAGTAGGGATGGGCATGATTAATCGACGATTGATCATTAATTTCATCGATCACGTTAATTTGTCATCGATTAAACTAATGCAGGTTGCGTTGAGTCTTGAAGCAATGAAATGAATTTCACTGTGTGGCAGCAATTAAACATTTTACCACCCGGGGACGCCATAGGCTGCTCAGTTACCTGAGAGTTTCTGTTTTGATTTCAAAAGTAATCATGAAGAGGTCACGGCGAAGTGTGGCGTGGGACCATTTTTTTAAAAAACGACTTAGTTCACTGCAAACACTGCGACGCCGTGTATAAGTACAACACGGCCACGACTCAAATGATGTACCACAAAGTGCATCCGACCCTGGTTAATGTCGGTTAATGTGCGTCCTGCTCTCAGTCTCAACCTAGCATCAACTCGGCGTTAACACGGAGGAGCGGCGACGCACAACGAGCAGAGGAAATTACCCAAGGGATCTGCAAGTTCACTGAGATGGATATTGGAACCAGCATGTCACATTCCGTCACGACGTACCATCACCAGACTGGTAGAAACTCACTACGAAGAACGGAACGAGGTTCCCCGGCCCGGGCTGGCCAACTTAGCACGGAGGTACCTGTGCATCCCGACCGGCGGGTGTGTTCGACGGCTGGACTGACGGTGACCAGGTAGCGGTCGCGTCTGACCCCAGATCATGTCAACGTGCTTATTTTTCTCAACAAAAACCAGTAAACTGGTACAGAAGTTGTATGTGAGGTACTGGTTATTTTGTATTAGGCTTTGTCCGTGTCTTGGATAGTTTTGAGTTACATTTTGACAAAACCTGTCAGATCTAAGTAGTATTATGTTTTCGGTTAAGTTATTATTTAACATGATTCTTTTTATTTATTATTTTGGAACAAACGAGGGTCTCTGTTTAAGAAGGTCGGCTCGCAGCAGCAGGTTCCGCTGCTTCAGCATATATCTTTAAGTTTAACCTAACCTCCAGTTTAACTGCCACAAGCTGTTCTTCTTGTAATTAAGATCTCATCTAGGAAAAGCACGCTGTATTTTTGTATTTTCATCGCATTTGTAGTTTATAAAAAGTTAAATAATGAATTCAATATAAAAATATTAATCATTAATCGATAGTCGATCGTTAAATCTCCTGATGATCGACGAAGAAAATGTTATCGAATGCCCATCCCTAATAGTGAGGGAGATAAACTAGGCAACAACATCCCAGAATGAAAGTGAAGTTTGCAGTAAACGTACTGAGAGAAGACGCAGATGATGTCGCCTTCAGTCAGCTCGTATGGAAATCCCCCTGCAGGAAACAAAACAGCTGTACTGTTAACTCTCTCTATCCAACTTAACGCACTCTCTTCCTCTGGTAAGAAGGACATGTTGATAGAAAATGCAGAAAACTTCCAGAAAATATTTTTCTTCCTCAAATTTCTGAGACAGGGTTCAATATTTAAAAGGTGCTCTAAGTGATGTCACGCGTTTTTTAGGCTACAACATTTTTTGTCACATACAGCAAACATCTCCTCACTATCTGCTAGCTGCCTGTCCCCTGAACACACTGTAAAAAACACAGTTTCTGTATGACAGCCCAGGCTCCACAAACGGCAACAAAAATAAACTGCGCCAACCTGCACCACCAAACATAACAAACCGTGCTCTAGCCAATATCCGACAAGAAGGATTTGGGGGTGGGGCTTGGGGGGGTTAGCGCGCGGAAGGGAGGGGCGAGCTAGCCTCAGCTTTGTTTGACAATACTTCGAACGTCAACAAGAAGTGACGTCACCCAACATCGTTTAGAGCACCTTTAAGGTTTTTTTTCCCTTTCCTCGGTCGGCTAGGGGAAAAAAAATCTACTTGCAGGAAATCTATTTTTCACCACTGGCTCTTATTTGAAAAAAAAAAATTAAATCGCAAAAAAGTTTGAAAAAAACGTCAATAGAATCGGAAAAACATATTCTGTCAAAAAACGTTAAAAACAAACATCTAAACTATATTTAAAAAAAAACGTAAAAAAAAAATACAATTTGAAAAACGTCGGGAAAAAAATGTCAAATTTCGGGAAAAAACATCTGCTAGCAAACCTTCAAAAAGCCTCAAAAATGTGAAAAGCTTAAGACATGCAAAGGACATGTTGATATAAAATGCAGAAAACTTCCAGTAAAATATTTTTCTTCCTCAAATTTCTGAGGCAGGGTTCAACGTAACGTTTTTATCCAAGAAAGGTTTATAAATTCTTATACCATGGTCTGGGTGAATACTTGATTCTGATTGACTGCTGGGTGTCCATAAAAAAGTGATGTAGGACACCTACTAAAGGAGTTCTGGTGAAACTGACTGTTTACTGTTAAATCAATAACTAAATCAATGCGCTACATTAAATCAAAAAGGAAATGTGGATCTGTTATTTCCAACTCGTCCTCTGAACACCACAGGATGGCGCTAACACACACGCTGCAGGAAGTAAGTTATACTTCCCCTCTGGACTGACTTTTGTTTCACAGAGAATAACGTTATCTCACATCCCGTTCACTGTTCAGGTCGCTACTCCAGGCTGCGCTGCTGCGGCCGACAGTAACGTTACACATCGCGGATCAAATTGTTCGTAAAAGTCGTTATATTGTTTTGGAGACAATGACATGGCTGGATAGCTAGCTTGTCTTGTTGTTTAACATACTGTCCAATTATTTTTACTGATTGCCAACTGTAGACAATGTTATTGACTTTGGATCTTGCTAGCATAGCGTTAGCTTTCTGGCTTGTAGCTGAACTGAAGGGTTCTATCAGCTGAGCGGACTATAAACATCTCCGGTTGCTAAGGATGGCAATGTCGTATCTAAGGTCCTTCCTATTTCCTGGAGGAGTGAACGTTTGCATTGCATAAGAACCTGATGGATGGGAATGATTGTTCCATGTATTAGTCAAACCGTCAGGCGTAACCAGGGAAACAGAGTTATTGTTTGTGAAATAAAGTTTAAAAAATATGTTATGTGGCAAGTGACCATGGTATAAGCGGGTTAATGCCCTTCGAGCTGTCCATTGTCAGGCATTAATGGATTTTGGCGTCGGACAGTTCACGCCTCGTCGTCGTCGATTAATACCTGACAATGGACACCTCGTCGGGCATTAACCCTTACATAAAATATAATTATAAATGTTAATTGGATAGAACTTGACTTCATTTTTTCAGCTTTCATCAGTTTGTTTTAACGCTTTTGACATTTTTTTCATCTTTTTTTCAACAAAAAAGTGCAGAAAAAAAAGTGCGATTTCTTTCTTTTCTTTATCCCCCCCCCCCCCCCCCCCCCCCCCGATTTGTATGGGGGCCAGTAAAAAATTGACTACCGGCAAGCAAAAAATGTTTTCCCTTGCCGGACCGAACAAGTGAAAGAAACCTTAACCTTGAACCCTGGAGACGAAACACAAACATTAGTTTCCTATTATTATTAGTTTCCGATCTTACCGACGAACACCCAGGCGCTGTCTTTGTACTCGATGTGCCAGGAAACAGACTCCTTCACCCCGAGACTCGCCTCGCGCGCATTCAGCTCGTTGATCAGCTTCACCTTTGTCAGCGGACTGAAAACACACCACGGAGAAACAGTTTAAAGCTACAGTGCGTAGTTTCGCCAGGATTTTGATTGTAGGTGGGCCTCCAGAAAACTGGATGGGCTAGTTAAAGCCAAAAAAACCCGGGTTCCCCTTCTCGTTTCAGCGTTTTTCTGCGGCACTGAGAACCCTGTCTCAACATTATTTTTCACTCCAGAAAATGTGCATACAGACAGCCAGACACTAACACTAATGTTAACTTAGCCTAACTGTTAGCCTACTTGCCTTGCTGGTGTGAGGGGGTGGCTACGGGAGGACTTGATGGGGAAAGGGCGGCCGAGCAGGATGGTAACTCGTCACTTGTAACCGCGTTACTTGAAATGGCAGGAGTTTCCTCCTCCTGCTCCTCAGAGCGTTTCTTGCTTAATTTAAATGAAAACAAGCTGCTTTGCTTTGCGTTTCATATTAGCTAATAGCTACCGTCTGTCTGTCTCATTGAGCTTGCTTGAAAAGCTTGCGCACCAACGTCATTCGTTTCATTGGATCACCTGCTGGTGACAATGCAGCCTGTGGGCGGGCTTAAGAGTCCACACGTGGGGTAGAAGCCGCTAATTGGCTGAGAAGCTTTCACTCAAAGCTTTCCTCGGGCTGCTAATTGGATGAACTGCTAGAATGAAAATCATTCACTACTTCTCTAGAGCTCAGTCAGACTGTTCCGTATACAAAGAGTTTTAGACCATGCCTTAGGCTAGTGGTTCTCAACCTTTTTTTGTGCCAGCACCCCTCTATCCATTATCCAAACAAAGCTGACAGAAGAGAAGAAGAGTTATGATATACCGTTTCGTCCAGTTGCAGTGCCATGAACTGTCAGGTTTTAATGTTGCAGGCAACTGTTTTTAGTTTAAAGTGTAAACATGTATTGTAATCTTTGCTTTAAACTAGCTTTCAAACAAATGCCCCCCAAGGGCACCTCAACGTAGTGCTGGGCGGTATACCGGTTCATACCGAAAACCGGTGTATATTTTCGTCACGTTCATTTTTAATATACCGCCATACCGGTGTGTTTAATAACACAACGTCCGGAACGAACGTTCGCGCTGCGCCGCGCGACACTGTTTTAGACGGACCCTTTAAAATGCTGCACTTCTAAGCAGCGACGGTAAACAGCAGTGCACCCGTTCTCTTAATACATCCATGAGTGCACCAGAGGGATGTCACACGGAAGATGGATGCTGCAGAAGTAGTAGAAACGAACTTGTGCCAAAAAAAGGAGCCGCCGGGTCTGTTTGGAGGTTTTTTGGTTTCCAAAAATCCAACGTTGACCAAACAACCGTTTTATGCAAGTGCTGTCGGGCTAAAATAGTTGCGAAAGGCGGCAACACGAGCAATTTGCTCCACCACCTCAGCTGCAAACACGTCTTGGAATCTCAAGAATGTATGAAATTAAAGTCAGCAGGCTCAGCGCCCTCCACATCAGCAGGTAACACGGGGAAAGCAAAAGAAAAGTCGAGCCAAATGTCACTTAAAGACGCGTTTGCTAGAGGGACTTGCTATGACAGAAAAAGCAAACGGTGGATCGAGATTACAAACTCCATCACCAACCACCTAGCTAAAGACATCAGTGTTTCCCCTACGTTGATTGGCAAGTGGCGCACCGCCACAGTTAAATTTCTGCCGCCACGGCACGGTATCAATGGTGATTGTCGGAGAATAGCGCCGACACGCGCTTCACAGGTAGAGCACAAACCCAGCCCCGTCTCTATTCACATGCCTGGATTCTTGCCTGCGCGCCACACACACACGCAGCCGCGTTAACGTTAACGCACACACACATCTAAAACACGTGCAGCACCTGACTGGGAACGATACCGAGGATTACCAACGGCCGCTGGGGGGCTGATGAACGCTAGTCTCGTTACTGTAAGTAGGTTACGATAAAACCTTTGTGAGTAAAAAGTCAATAATTATCAATGCACTCACCTGTATAGACCGGCATAAACATGTAGAAAGAGATAATTTAATCTGCTCTGTCTGCTCTCGTCCACCGCGCTGTTTTACCAAACACAGCTCTACTCTGCTCATTTTTACCAACAAGCTAAAACAAATAAAGCTGTCGGTTGTAGTCGTAGGGTTGGCATCCCTGCCACCACAGCTAAAAAAAATCCTAGGGGAAACACTGGACATGGTCCCGCTTAATACAGTGGTGAGTAATGAGTCAATTAAGTCAATTTACTGCAGTAATTCCTTTCTCAACGAGTAGAAAATGCATTGAACATCTGAATATGCATGAACAAAAAAAAACGTCAAAAACCGGAAAACGGCATAATTTTGAAAAAAAAAACGTGCTATGAATTTTTGGTCATACCGCCCAGCACTACCTCAACGCTCCCCTTTCCAAAATATTGCTTCCAGAGCCCCCCATCATCTTCTGAACGCCCCCGTTGAGAAACACTGCCTTAGGCTAACCAGCTACGACGTGACTCACAAGCATTCGTCATTTTGATTGAAAAAACGAACAGAAAATCCCCAAAAAGTCAAAAGGTACAAGACTGTGTACATATTTTCAATATCGAGCAAAGGAACTACAATCCCACAAAACACTGCGCACCACTGAATAAAGGAAGCTAGCGTTAGTTTAGCTAACAGCTAATTCGGCTAACCGCTAGCTTAGACAGCATGCAATAACTTTAAAAGACCCTCAAAATAAACCCTGAAAAGAACCGTTAAAATATATAACAGCTGTTACATCAGCTGCAGCCTACTTTCCCAGTATTTTGTTTGAGTTAACGTTATTTTAGACTGAATCAAGCTGTTAGCTAGCGGTTAGCCTAATTAGCTTATAGCTAAACTAACATTAGCTTGCCGGTCGAAGTGTGGAACAGGGCAGTGTCGTAGATCCTCGGAAAATCATCTTGCGCATGTGCATGACGGATCGTGCAGGCGGCTCCCCCTCCTCACCAGCATGAGTTCCACCAATCAGAGGCATCACTGTGGGATTGTGGGATTGTTCAGGAGTGTGGGTAATGAAGTACTTATCCAAGACATCGCGAATAAAAGACATTTCTCAAAACAAGGTTAGTGCCCCACAAACTTTTGCCGTCTATATGAGCATATACAAAATATAGCTTAGTCATGCCGTAGCTGGTTTTAAGTCTGACATCTATGGTTACGATTTTATGGCTTATAAAATTGTCAATGGAGAAATTGCATTGGATTTTTACTTCCGGAACCCGCTGTGGGCGGGACTGTTGAGCACTATAGGCCTGGGTCAAAATGGGCGGGCCCGGACCTAAAATGGGTGGGCCCAGGCCCAGCGCTGCGGGTGGATACAAGCCTTCTGTGATCGTGCACGTGCCTCCACCCCTCCTCCATGCAGTTGCTAGTAGCCAAACTAGCAATTGGCACAAAAAACCCCCACAACATCACAAGTTATAGGAAGCTATATGTATGGTGCTAAAACAGTATCACAACTATTTGTAACTCGTGAAACACAATGCACAAACGAATGCAGAGCTATTCGTATCTATAAAAGGTGTATCTATGTCCTTGACTCTAAATTGTAACTCGTATTGCATCTTTTGTAAATCAACTTAGTATTTTTCAATGGAAATATATTCGTAAAACTCCTATCTGTGTGGATCCTTTTGAGACTGTTTTTCCCGCGCCATTTGTGGTAACAATCAATTCATAACTCAGGTGATCCCAGCAGTCTCCAGGAGATGGCAGTAATACAACACTTAGAGATGCCAACTGCTGTTACTACATGAAAACTGTGGAGAAGTCTTGTCAAATGTTTCAGAGAGACGGTTGGCACAATCGGCTCTGGCACAATCTACTTGACGTTCCTACATTATTAGGACTTTGTTGTCAGATAAATTACATTTATGTTTCAACACTGTTGCAGTGCATTTACTGTACATTTATTTAATGTGTTTATTTGTGTTATGGTGGCATTGACACCTTGCAACGTTTTAGAGCGTGCTAACTGCAAACAGTGATGCTGACTTAGCTAGCTTGTTAATCAGCCTTGTAACATCAACTTGCCTGGTCTGTGTATGGAATTTGCAGTCTGAGTCTGAAATATCATTAAGCGCTGCTTAAACTGTTAATGGGCCCAGTTATAAAGCTAGTGAATATATTTGGTAGGCCTATCATGTTAAACCAGCTAGCTAAGGAATCAATTGATGATGTTGTAAGTTAGCTAAACTTTAAAGAGTTTAAATTGAACATTTGCTCAACATATTGTAACCATGTTTATTAGCTAGTACAGAAATTGCCACAGACAAGGTTAAATACATGCTTCTCCTGTAAGACTAAATGTATGTACAGTTGTACACCCTGACAAAAAATGATAGTTTAATTACTGAATCTGCCATGTTTTACAGATCTGACTGATCAGATGCTGTCCTGAACACCTGTTTGACGAGGTTTAACAGGACCCACAAGACTCTCCTCACAGTATGAAGGTATTGTGGGACAGGTGCCATATTTCTGCCAACCGATGGTCTGAAGACAACACAGCAGCATCAGGAAAGATTCAGTATCCACAGGATGACTTCTGTGACCTGACAGCGTACATTACCAGCTGACACATCCTCAGTAGAAAATAAACCCTTTAGGCTGGTGGAGGACATGATCTGGACAGTTAACATCTGCTGCTCTGTGCATTATGTATACACACTTTATATTTCCATTTCACTGACTGTGAATAAAGTGCTTTATTGATAAGCAGGGTTTGATCATTTTTAAGTTTAGTAGTACGGCTCCTTAAGTGTTATGCAACATGTTTATTCACAAAGACTGTTACACAGGTGATATGTCTGATGTAATGCATGTAGAAACGTCAAACACTAAGTCCATTTAACATCAACAACTGACTATAAAAATGTAATCCTTTAAGGCAGGTTATAGTGACAGAAAGCAACACAAAACATTTGTTTAACAGTTAAACTTTGTTTTGAAAGATGACAATATGAATAAAATGAAAGTATTTTGAAAGGGTATTCAATCTAATCTGCAGTTTGAAAAACATTTCATAGCATAAATATAACTGACAGATACAAACTTCCAGTGAAAATCTCGAAGTTACTTTTTAAATACAATTGACCCTTTCACACAGCCAAATATTCCAGAGTATGACATGAAGAGCTGAGAGATGTTTCTTATTCTGTTTATTTCTTCCTCTTTCTTGTGTGAGTTTGAGTGTGGTTTCTATAAAGAGAGAAACTAAATACAAATGAATAAAGGAAACCTATGTATACACTCATTCTTCCTTAAGCAGTAATATATATTACCAAACATAATATAAACAATAGTCGGAATATGGCTATATATCTCAAACTCCAATAACAGGGCTCGAGAGTGCGACCAATTTGGTCGCATATGCGCCCAAATTTTCTAAGGGTGCGACTAACATTTTTCCTAGGTCGCACCGGTGCACCTAACGTCCTCTCCGCTGCGACATGACCCATTTCTTCTGTAAAGCCGTGCCCGTGTTTGGATCTCTCCTACTCTCTGTGCAGCCCCGCCCCCATTCACTCACTGTCACACACAGACATGCCCGTGCAACACGGACACGGCGTCGGTCCACATTGTGACATTTGTCTACAGTTTTAATTGTTATTAACACAGCTCTATATTGTTAAGCATGAGAGGGAAACCTGTATTTGTACCAGTGTTTCCGCTGCTAACTCTGTTACTGCGGCCGCCGCACGGCGGAAAACACAGACGAAGTTATTGAATGCAACTAACTTAAGCTGGACCTGGGCGAGAGACGTGGCCAGAATATCATAGTTCATAAAAATGCAGCGCAGTGACGATACAGACATTTCATACACAAGACGTGTATACACACGCCGCTGACCTGCCAAAGCATTCGACCCGTGCTGGACCCATTCGAGTCAGCTGTCACTGTGAGTAGCCTAGCATACGCCTCTCTCTCTCTCTTTCTGATGATGCTGCAGGTACTTAAACATGTTACTGTGCTCCCACTGATGGGCTAACCTGGTGCAGAATAGCAAATAAACAATAAGAAATAACTTGTAAAACCCGGTCCAGATTAGCAGCAGGTACAGTATAAAATCAGAAACAGTTCTTGTTTAGGAAAATGATCATATTAAAAAAAGTAAATTGTCTATGAAAAAATATGTGGGCTAGCTAATTTGTTAGCTGCCTCAATCTTGGCGCAAGACATTATTTATTGTATATGTATTGTTTTACTTACCGGATCATGGATGTATTAAGAGAACCCACAATGCATTGTACCTAGGGATGGGGCCGATCCGATCCAGTATCGGTATCGGGACCGATACCAGCGAAATTCAGGTATCGGATTTTCCCGATCCAACCTGCGGAGATTTCCGATACCACGAGCCATGTCTGCACTTTAACGTTGTCTGCTGAAATGGCTCCAAAAGTGATTCCTGCCGGTGCCGGCTGGTCTGCTGGTTGGCTGCAAACTGTGGAATACATTTCCTGAACGGAGGCGCGGCTCAATGAGACACAGAGTTATGAGACACGCCCCCGCTCAGGAAGTCCATTCCGCAGTTTGCAGCCAGCTAGCAGGATTGTAGCATGAGCAGCATTGTGGCTAGCTCAATGCTATCCTGTGTGTCCGCTGTTTGGAAATACTTCACAGTGGAAACACCGCAGAGCAAGACACCAACATGCAAAAACAAAACAGGACTTTCACAATCGTCTGTCCCGGGGTTGTCGCTGGCGTGTGGCGTTTCATTTCCCCGTTGTTGCGTCCCCCAGAGACCGCGGATCGTGTCCCGACGGCCGCTGTTTCAGAGCAGCCGCTGCGCAGCCGTGAAAACAGAGGTGTGTGTGTATGTGTGTGTGTGTGTGTGTGTAACTAAGTGTGTGTGTAAGATGTTTACAGTTATTGCACTTTTCTTGTATTTCAGATATTTGACATTTTAAAACGTTGATTTGTTGATGCTACAAGAGCCAGTGTGCTTGATTTGCGCTGTTCACACACTGTTTTATTGATAGTGTGTGTGTGTGTGTGTGTGTGTGTGTGTGTGTGTGTGTGTGTGTGTGTGTGTGTGTGTGTGTGTGTGTGTGTGTGTGTGTGTGTGTGTATGTGAGAGAGATTTTTACACTTGCACTTTTCTTATATTTCAAGACTCAAGTATTTAACATTTTGGGAATGTAATAAATATTGACATGACAATCAATTTGAAACCCTTACAGTTGGATATCTGTTTTCAGAATGAGATTTTTCCTGTTTTTCTGACTTCCTTTTCTGACCTTATACTTACCTCAAGTTGCCTTTTGGGACATACATGCATACGTACGTCCATATCATACTTGCCCGTTGAGAGGAGTTTATTTCAGCATCATATAAAATCAACAATAATGATAATAATAATATTAAAGCAAACACAGCTCTGGTATCGGAATAGTATCGGTATCGGCCGATATCCAAATTCAGGTATCGGGATCGGATCGGAAGTGAAAAAATGTGGATCGGTGCATCCCTAATTGTACCGGATTCGGACTGCAGTGCAGTCACTGCGGTGCCAGGCTGGTGGTCGGAGCCAGAGCCAGAGGAAGAGTCAGCGGAGGACGGTCGGCGCAGCGCGTCAAAGATGGGGCACACATTTATTTCTACTCCATGAACTCGGAGGTGCTTCATCATGTTCGACGTGCACCCTCCTATGCACGAAACAATCTTGTCGCAAATGTTGCATTTTGCCGAGATTTCGTTCTGTTTACAAAAGTGAAGCCACACTTTCGACCAGCGACGCACCAGCGACGCACGCTAGCCATGTTCGGACCATAGACAGTATATAAAATGGACACAGCGATCCCGCTGTTTTTGGACGGAGACAAGTGAAGCCTCTTACCAGCACTTTTCCGGTGATAGCCGAGCGTTACTGCGCAGCTGCAAACTGAGCTTCCCGCCGTAGATGTGACGTGACCAATGTGTCTGCAAGTTGTAAGTCTTCTGGTAGCTGTGCCAAGAGGAATCTGAATCATTCCCAATCTTGCAGATACGGAGAGCGTAGGTATATGTAAGGAGATAACATAGGCTAATTATTGCTAACTTAAATGCTAGTTAACATTAGCAATTAAACTAAACAGCTAATGTAAGTCCAAACTGCCTGCAAGCTTCTCCTGTACTATACGGTAATTCCTGTACTATGCGACAGTAAGTCGCGTGGTTATGACACAATCGTTAGCCTATTTTTATAAAAACGTCTGCTACGGAGCCATAACGTGAGGTACAAGGTAATGGAGCCTTTTATACATTGTCGTGTTTCTTTAGAAATAAACGATGGTCAAATGAAATCTTTAAACGCTTCAGATGTAAAGTTATTGGCTGTCAAAGTGACGCCAAAATGAATGGCAGTGAATGGGATACTAACGGGGGGTGATAGCTTATTAGCATCAAAATGGCGCCATAGGAGGCTTCACTCTGAGGAGAGAAGCCTGGCCCCTTGGTTCGGACTCACTCCGTTATGCCAACACTTCCGGTGGACGCTTCTACATTGGTGTTCAGCGGTTGCTTCTTCCGGTCGGCGGACTGTGAATGGAAACTAGGAATCGAAATTTAAACTTTTGAACAATTCCGGGAAAAGCGCAAAGCTAGTCCCGGTTCCAATCAATACTCGATACCCAAGCCTATCTATGATACGCTTTAAAGCCTCCAACTAACAAAACGGCTGGATGCTTTTATTTTGGAAACCCTGGAACGGATGCTACGTTCCGTTCAAGCTAGCAAAGCCTCAAGTGGTACAGAAAACAATATTTAACACCACTTACTTCTTATTTTACTCAACCACAAAGTACAGAACAATCCTAAAAACAAGTAGTAAAAGTATAAACATGTTTAAACACGATGCTACATATTAAGCAGAAGCTCTAACCTATCGTGTAGTTCTCTTAATACATCCATGGCGTGTACGAACGATACTGTCTATGGTACAAACTTGGATATGATTAGCACAATGGTCGCGTAGCAACCTCTTAAACTCCTAACTCTCATCCACATCAAATAGTGGAAATAAATGCTGGTTTAACAAAGAAATACAATATCACGAGTAATGCAGCAGATATTACTTACTCTTCTCATTTATGCACACAAAGAAAGGTGCCACTCACAACTACAATCCAACTGAATGACTAACTCTAGTCTATCATACTGCTTAACTGTGTGACGTCAGTTATAATATACCCAAAGATATATACTGATATATCTACGTAATATACCAACCAGCACGCGCTTTGGCTACCCTATTACCAGCACTGAATAAATGGTAGTAAACGTGATACATAATATGGTTAACTGTACTAAATAATAGCACTATAATAATAACACTAACATAACTTTGGGGCCTTTTTTACAAGCAGCATTTATTTAACCTGGCGTGTGGCAATTACTGTACTAATAAACATGGTTACAATATGTCAGGCATATGTTAAATTTAAACTCTTTATAGCTTAGCTAACTTTCAACATCATTGATTGATTCCTTAGCTAGCTAGATCATTTAGCTAGTTTCATATGACCAAATATATTCACTAGCTTTATAACTGGGCCCACTAATAGTTTAAGCAGCGCTTAATAATATTTCAGACTTAGACTGCAAATTCCACACAAAGACCAGGCAAGTCGATGTTACAGGGTTGATTAACAAGCTAGCTAAGTTAGCATCGCTGTTTGCCGTTAGCACGCTCTAAAAAGTAGCAAGGTGTCACTGCCACAATAACAACACAAAGCAAATTGTAAATACACTGCAACAATGATGTTGAAACATAAATGTAATTTATCTGACGACAAAGTCCTAATAATGTCAACTTACCCGGAGGAACATTTGACAAGACTTCTTCACAGTTTTCATGTAGTAACAGCAGTTGGCATCTATAAGTGTTGTATTACTGCCATCTCCTGGAGACAGCTGGGATTGTCACCTGAGTTACGAATTGATTGTGACCAAAAGGATCCACACAGATAGAAGGAGTTTTACGAATATATTTCCATTGAAAAATACTAAGTTGATTTACAAATGATGCAATACGAGTTACAAATTAGAGTCAAGGACATAGATACACCTTTATAGATACGAATAGCTCTGCATTCGTTTGTGCATTGTGTTTCAGGAGTTACAAATTAGAGGCACATATACAAATCAGATATACACATACAAATCTCTCTGCATTTATTTGTGCATTGTACTTACAGATACGGATCTCTCTGCATTTATTGGTGCATTGTGTTTCACGAGTTACAAATAGTAATGATACTGTTTTAGCACCATATATATGTAGTAACCTTCACGCCAGACTCCATTCGAACTACGTCCAATTTTATGTTTCACACTTAACAGGAAGAATGCAAGTGTGAGAGATAACTAAAGATGGAAGATTGCAAGATTAAGATTCGTTCTTGAACTCGGCAAATCAGCCCAACTCGAATAATTAGAAACAAAAACAATTCTCCTTCAACAAAACTGGCAGTGATGGGCCATAACAGGAGCCATGCAAACACACCGCAAAACACTGTTTTATTTGAGCCGAATTACTTAACTGCTTCTAAATGTTTATTATAACGTTGGTAGTTGTGTTTTATGATGTATGTTTACAAGCCGTTTAAAGTCAATGGTTAAATCCCAAGCAACTAGAATGTACGTGGAGAGGAAGCTAAGTTTTGTGAGTTAGCTGTTAGCACTGGCGTACATAGGAGGATGGATTCCACGGCCGTGTAAATTGAGGCCGAAGAGTAGAAACAAACCCAAATAATTATTTTAAAATTAAAATGTTTACTTACTTCATGTTGAACTGGGTCTTACGGTTTAGAAACCGATGCTATGGAAGGAATTGTATGCTAGTGCGCGATATTTCGGATATTTCTTTTCCTAGGTCAGAGAAGGCATGGTGACGGTATGACCCGCCCTACTCTGCCTCTGATTGGCTAGCACACGCTGCCTGCTCTGTTTCGGTTGGTTAATTTTCGACGGGAGGAGTGGGATTGGTTAGGGTTGGGGTCAGTGAAGCCAATTAGAGGCGACATGAGCCACTACCGTATGAATTCCCGCCTCTACTGCCGCCTGCTGTTTGGATGACATAGCTACAAGCTAAATAATTATTGTTCTGAATGTATATATTATCAAAAGCCCATTGTAGTTATTTTAACATCTAGCTATCTTATTCGAAAAATGTATTATTTGACCTAATTCCGTTAAAACATGTAAATTATCCGCCAGTACACGGGTATTTCCCACCGTCTCTAGTATGTATTTCCCATATTTCCTAGTAGGGCGAAGGCATGTCCCGCCTTACTCTTCCTTACTTTGCCTCTGATTGGCTTATCCAGCCAGACACTCTAGCCAATCAGAGGGAGAGTAGGGCCGCCTGTACGCGAAATTACGAATCCCACTATGGCCACGCCAAGACCCGCCCTTCAATCACTACTATTGGCCAGGCGTCCAAGGTAACGTAATCCCATTTGTTCAGGTCCAATCCTCTGACCAATCCGCTATCGAGGTGAAATGCCTAACCCCAACCAATCGAGCTGCTTCGTAGTGCGGGTCTTGGCGTATGTATATCTATTCTTGGCGTGGCCATAGCGGGCCATAGTGGGATTCGTAATTTTTCCGCCTGTACCTTTAATACATCCATGGCCTGTGTTACTGCACGATGTGAGTCTCAACCGGTCTCAACACGATCTGAGTCGCGTCGAGTTGCGCATGCTCAGATTTAAAATATTTACGGCATAACGACAATAACGGAAGATTGGAACAGCAATAATAGAAGATATAGAAGGTGGAAATCATTTCAAAAACGTTTTAGTTATCAAATGCTATCTATGATTGTTTGATTGCTAACGTTAGCTCAAAACGCCATTCCAGTAACAGCCTTTGTTGTGTTTGATTGCCAACTTGTAGCCAGCAGTGAACCAACTTGGTCATGTTGCTCCATTTTTACTGACTTTTTTATTTGTTATTAACTGACGTGAGGGATCATGCCGTGAACATGTGATGCGTTACGCTAAATAATAAATTACTGCTATTTCCACCTTCTTTTTTATTTTTTATTTTTTAATTTTTTTAATTTTACAAAATCCTTACAAACAAATCAGGTACAATGCAAAATCTTAATACTAACCTATAGAGCATATCTTAGAAGATACATATATAAAAGAATAGAACATGGGGCATGAAATACAAGGCAAAAAAGAAAGAAAAAAAAGCATTTACAAATTCAGAAGAAAATAAATCAGAAGGGCAGTTATTCAATAAGAATATTTATGAAAGAGGCCAGTTTCACAGCATTATTGTTATTAATCAATAATAGAGATTTATAAAAAAGATTCAACTCATTCCTCCAATGAGTAATGTTAGGATTAGTCTTGAAAAAACAACATTTATGAATGAAATGTTTACTTAACAGAATTACATTGTTAATGCCAAAGTCATTGTGATCATTGCGAAAAATACCAAATTTTGTATCATTAATTGTTAGATTCCTTATCTGAATACCTTTAGACACAAGTAATTGTGTAAGGTCCAACCAAAACCTTTGTACAACTTCACACAAACAGAAAAGATGCTCCAAATCTTCGGGTTCCTTTTCACAAAAGGTACAGTTTCCTACATGCATTTTAAATCTCTGTTTTAAGAACTCATTAGTTGGATAAATCCTATTTATAATTTTGAAGTGCATTTCTTTCATCTTTGGTGGGAGAGGAAATTTTAAGTATTTACATCTAATCTTTCTTATTGTTTCTTTATCAAAGTCTTTGAGAATATAATCTCTTTTGAGAGAGCTTGTTTGTCAGTTAAGTAAACAATTTCTTATAAACTTGTTGTTACACTATTTCCACCTTCTATATCTTCTATTATTGCTGTTCCCATCTTCCGTTATTGTTGTTATGCCGTAAATTGTTTAAATCTGAGCATGCGCAACTCGACGCGACTCAGATCGTGTATATACTGTTCTCTTAATACATCCATGGTTGAGACTCACATCGTGCAGTGACAGCCTGTACAGCAGACGGCGCTGTGAAGATATCCGCCATGTTTTTGACCCGGTTTGTAAACACTGGTCCGTCAGTTCAGAGCCAGACATCGAATAACATACCCTACTGCTTCTCTTAACTATTTTATTTGTAGAATTTCATCAGCGTTGACGTACGTATCACGGAACGAAGTTTAGGTAACTAACTTTAACAGTAACGGGTAACGTTAGCCAGTTTAGCGTTAGCAGGAACGTTAGTAAAGCATGGCTCCGTAACAAACAGTTTAAGAAACCTAGCTACTGTATGGTTCACTGAAAGTCTACTGCGGGTAAGTACAGCATTTTAACTGGAGATACAGCTAATCAAAGAAGTGTATAACTCAGAGATTATTTTCGCATGCTCATAGTTGTAACATGCATATAACTTAGCTTAACAGTTATTTTGTACATATTTCTTTCTGTATTTATTGTTAATTCTTATTCATGTTTAATATGTTTATTTTGTGTATGTATGCACTAATCACCAAGGCACTTCCACGTAGGGTAACTGCTGTGGCAATAATATCCGTTATGATTCTGATGGATGTCTTTACAATTTCTCTCAATTTAACTTACTTTTACTTTACTTTTACACCCCATATACATATTAAAAACGCGTTCAAGTTTTTTGCTGACTCATCTGGAACTTCTGATAAACTCGGCATAAAATAAGTGTGTACTTGTGTAATTGTTTTAATTGTAAAAATGTCCGGGTTGCAACTATTTAGTTAACGTTACTGTCCTCAACTCCGGTTCAAATCTAGATTGCAATGTAAGTACAGCACCTAAGTGAATGTACTTAGTTACATTTCACCCATCATGTGGCAAACGGCGTAGTTGATTCCACGTGTCAGATGTACCTGTGTGACTTAAGGTTGTCGAAAAAGTAGTTATTACATCAAGGAGTTTACAGCTAAAATTGGTAAGTGGGAGTCTGGTGGGAGTTTTTCCCCAAACGAAAAAACGGATCATGTTAGCTAGGGCTAAACAAAAACGTTTGGAAAAAAAAAACGTCAAAAGACGACAAAAACTTTTTTTTAAAGCGCCAACTTGTCCAAAAGAAATTTCAAAAGGCAATAAAAACTCAGAAAGCAGCAAGAAGAACGTTGAAAAAAACGAGTGATAAGTCATCTACAGCGAAGCTGCACATTTAAGATAGATAATGAAATAAAAGGGATGTAAATAATATTTTGAAACAAATGACTTTATCGTATGTCACCAGCAGTGGGCGCTGCTGTTGTGTACTGATTCCTGTCCCTCTCCTGTCTTCTTGTGTCTGTCTCTCACAAGGGGGCCAGGCTTCTCTCCTCAAAGCGAAGCCGCGATGGCGCCATTTTGCTAGCCCTGTTCCCATCACCCCCGTTAGCATCCCATTGACTGCAATTCATTTTGGCGTCACTTTGACAGCCAATAACTTTACATCTGAAGCGTTTAAAGACTTGATTTGTCCGTTGTTTATTTCTTAAGAAACACGACAATGTACACAAGGCTACATTACCTTGTACCTCACGTTATGGCTCCGTAGCAGACGTTTTTATAAAAATAGGCTAACGTACATTAGCTGTTTAGCTTAATTACTAATGTTAACTAGCATTTTAGTTAGCAATAATTAGCCTGTGCCTATGTTATCTCCTTACATATACCTACGCTCTCCATCTCTGATAGATTGGGAATGATTGAGATTTCTCTTGGCACAGCTACCAGAAGACTTACAACGTTCAGAGACGTTGTTCACGTCACATCGGCAGCGGGAAGCTAAGTTTGCAGCTGCGCAGTAACGCTCAGTAACACTTTCCCATCACCGGAAAAGTGCTGGTAAGAGGCTTCACTTGTCTCCGTCAAAAACAGCGGGATTGCTGTGTCCATTTTATATACTGTCTATGGTCTCTCAGCAGGATGATCTCTCAGCTCTTCATCTTGTCCTCGAAGGGCGACCACCTCATCTACAAAGACTGTATCCTCACCTTCTATGTCCCGCAACCACAATCCATCGGTCGGAGATGATTGTCTCTGTAAAATGGTTTTATCAAATAGAAACACAGATCAGCCAATACATGATGCTCACTTTCTGTTTATGTTCTTACTGGTCATAAAAAATAACTTCTTAACCTCCCCATCAGTCCGTGGAGAAGCAGCAAGTGATGTTGTCAATATTTTCTATGAAAAGGTCACAGCGCTGAGCGGAGACCAGCCTCCGGTCGTCATGGTGTGTGTGTGTGTGTGTGTGTGTGTGTGTGTGTGTGTGTGTGTGTGTGTGTGTGTGTGTGTGTGTGTGTGTGTGTGTGTGTGTGTGTGTGTGTGTGTGTGTGTGTGTGTGTGTGTGTGTGTGTGTGTGTGTGTGTGTGTGAGAAC
>CM042439.1:29510146-29522646 GCA_023631565.1 Gymnocephalus cernua | reverse complement strand
TATTTCAGGTATTTTTTGGGAGAAATGGACGCCGTGTGCTCCGGACCAAAGAAGAAAAGGATCATCCAGACTGTTACCAGCAACAAGTTCAAAAGCCGGGGTACTTGACTGGCCTGCCTGCAGTCCCGACCTGTCTCCAATAGAGAATGTGTGGCGCATTTTGAAGCGCAAAATGCGACAACGAAGACCCCGTACTGTTGCCCACCTTAAGACTTGTTTGCAGCAAGAATGGGACAAAATTACACCTGAAACACTTCATCACTTGGTGTCTTCAGTCCCTAAACATCTTTTAAAGGAGAATTCCGGTCGATTTCAACCCGTAGCTCTGTTGTTTGTAAATTTGTAGTGCTGTCAGTAGCGAAAAAAACGAAATCAATCGGTGCTGCCTACACCGTGTTATCCCCCTACTCGCTTTAGCACCTAACAGGCGTACACAGGGCAAGTTTTAAACGTGTTTTTAGCCTCTAAACATACTCGAAATATCATTACTCGGTCTTACCCATGTGCAGTTATTCCTTACGAGCGAACACAGCGAATTTGACTGCAGTAGATGTGACAGAAAGGCATAAAAGTTGTGTTAATCCATACCTCTGTTGAATTCCTGTTTAATGGGGAAGTCCACACTAATCAAGTGCCGATCTCATACAATCCAATAGTCCAAAATGTATTTTCTTCCACAAAAAAACGATTTGCCGTGGTTAAGTCCTTAATAATGACTGCAGCAACATGCTGTAACCTGACACCACTGCTCACTCAGCAGACCAGAGCGATCGTCTGCAGGTCAAGAGTTCAACAGCTATCGCGCATGTGCAAAGGTTACCTAGCAACGGCGGAGACTCACAGACTCAGCTCAGAGAGAGAGAAGACGGAGATTTGGGATAATAACGTATATATTTGAATGGAAATGGCCTTTCTATCCATTTTATGGCTATGATTCAAACAGAGACTTTAAGGAAGGAGAAGGACAACTCTTCAGAGGAATTATTACGATTATGTGTTTTAGTACAGTCGCCGTGGTAAAATTCAAAATGCAGATAATAGCACCGCTTTGGCGAATAGGCTGTATGTGCTTAGGCAAATATCACAGGGAGCGGAGTCATCTACCAGGGGTATTATGTAAAAATATGACGCCGAAATAAATAAATGGCTGACACTATTCGCAAATAAACCATGGTTGTTTAACAAGACCTGGGTTATGTATCAGGTTCTTAAATTGCATTGTTGCCGGTGTCTCTTAAAGTCTCTGAGCCAAACAATTTATCCTGGTGTCTCCTAAATATCAGCGGAGATTTCCTACCCTGAGATGCTCCATGAATCTCAGGGTATCCTCTATAAGATATTAATAGACTTCAGTTGCCTCCAACTTTATACACTCTTAATTCTGTCATGAGGTCAGAAATCTACATTTTAAAATAAAATGTTAAGAGGAAAAAACTTTCTGTCTGTCTGTCCGTGTGTCTGTTAGGACTATGGTTACATCCAGACGACGTCCTCTGACGTCCTGAAGAACTTCATCCAGACTGAAGCCGTCTCCTCCAGACCGTTCAACCTGTTTGACCTCAGTAATGTCGGCTTGGTACGTCAGAGGTCACGGTGGTTTGATTGGCCGGATGGGAAGAGTGCAACAGTTTGGTCTCTCCGATGAGAAACAAATAACTTGGTGTCAGTTTCTTTTGCCTTTTATAAGAAGAAAACTATGACTTCTTTTTGTGTCAAAAATTAGCAGTTTCAGTCTCTCAATCAGCATTGATTTGCTAAATATTATTTTGATTTGATTAAAAGAATATATCCACATATAGCTTGAAATGAGTTTACCATAGTTGTTAAAATAGTAAATAAATAAATAATAAATTTACCTTTTGAGTAGGAGTTTTGTCAATCCATCGTTTGGTCCTCGGAGGGTTAAGTGTGTGTTATGCAGTTTTCAGCAGCTCTGTTGTTGTTTTGCTGCAGTTTGGAGCTGAGACGCAGCAGAGTAAAGTGGCGCCGAGCTCCGCCGCCACCCGACCGATCCAGTCCAGCAGAGAGCAGGTAACGCCAACGCCACTCCAAACATCTCTGTAGTCCTGAAGTCAATGGACACGATGACAATAGCTGTGTTGGAAACCGTTCCCTCATTCACTCACTCACTATTCCCTCTATAGGGCCTCTATCTTGCACCTGGCAAAGCACAGCACAAAGCCCGGCGCAAGTGTCTTTGCTAGTTTTAAAGTGCTCATATTATGCTTTTTGGCTTTCCCCTTTCATTTATTGTTATATATCTTTTTGTGCAAAGTCCACCCCATCTCCACCAGAAAACACTGTTCACAAACTGCTCCAAACAGCTCTGTTGTAGTCCAGCCGTTACTTCAGAGACAAACGTGGTCACTTTGGAACACACGTTATAATCAGTCCCTCCAGAAAAACGCAGAGTTTTCTTGTGATTGTTGCGGGCAACAATCCTTGATTATGCGGCACGTTTTCTTACAAAATGCGATAGAATATGCGGGGTATTTATGCAATTTTATGCGATGAAATTGCGGGAACTTGCAAAAACTGCGGTTTGATGAAAAAGAGAAAAAGTGATTCCCCCCCAACACCGTGTTCTCACTAGGCAGAATTACGTCACTTCATAATGTTCCCATGGCAACAGGGGAAATGGCTGCTCTTGTGTGAAGTAAACGCAACATTTTTCTACTTTCTGCTGAGATATATGTGACTTTTTTGCAACGAAAATGCGGGGATTATGAAATCATGCAAGCCCCGCATATTTTGCGTGGAAATCGGCAATTTATGCGGCAAAAGTGCGGCGTATTTGAAAAAATGCAGCCGCCGCATAAATATGCGGCCTTTGGCTGATTATGCATTGAATTCTGCGATCGCATAATCACGTTTTTCTGGAGGGACTGATTAATGCTCACCTAGCTGCTAGTGTGACACGCCCTCATACTCTGCTTCTGACTGGCTAGTAGTCCTTACCTAGGTACTGTCAGGACACGCCCTCATACTCTGCTTCTGACTGGCTAGTAGTCCTTACCTAGGTACTGTCAGGACACGCCCTCATACTCTGCTTCTGACTGGCTAGTAGTCCTTACCTAGCTACTGTCAGGACACGCCCTCATACTCTGCTTCTGACTGGCTAGTAGTCCTTACCTAGGTACTGTGCATGTGAAACTCCCAACAAAGATGGAACAGAAGTGAGATGTCTCACTCTGTAGCTAAAACCGAGAGCTCAACACACAGGGTGAAAAGAGGAGCTGCAGCAATGTGCAGTACAACAAAAATATGGTGTTTTCTGAAAATTAAACCACGTAAACGTATTCTGGTTCAACCTCTAAATACAATTATGAACCTGAAAATGAGCATAATATGAGCACTTTAAGACCGACACAGTTGTCAATTTCCCATCCAGCGCCCACGTTGTTTAAATAGCAAATGTTCCTAAACTCGCGCGTGCACACTATGCTTGTGGCACACACAGGGACGCACAGCAGCACACACACATGCAAAAAGATGCAAAAGTAAAAAATATATTAAGGTAAATATCCGCAATCATAATAGCAATGCGCCAAGGTCCAAACGCGCCTGGCTTTTAAAGGGAATGAGAGATGACACTGATTGGTTTATTGCATGTTACGCCCAAAACACAGATGGATGAAAAGTTATATTTTAATAATCTATTTTATTTTGGCTAACGTTAGATGGTTACACAGCTAAAAGACATATTTGGCATCACGGAGATTAGTTTTGTTAGGGCGAACACAGCTACTGTGACACACAATACAGACAGAAGAGTGGAAAAACTTAAAACACCCAAAATAAAACCTTCTAAAATAGTTCCCACTGTTGTGGAAAAGTCCAGGAACATTTAGATTTAGACAGGGAAGTATATCAAGTCTGTGGGGAAGTCTGAGAATCTCTGGGGCTTTTATGTGTGGGTCATTTTCCAATTTCCAGAGTTTAATTTAGTTTTAGGAACACACACGTGAAGGAACCAGAGACGGGAGAAGTTTGTGAAGCTGCCTGGTATTGAGTGTAATAAGTTGTAGAATCATTTGCTTCTTAAAATATGTATAAGTTTGGCATTTCTGACATTATTCCAGACATTTTTAGAACGGGAAGAAGAGCAAACTGAATAAAAAATTATCCCGTAATTTAAACCCAAGGCTGCACAAACCTCTTACCTTTGTAAGTGTGCTCATAGAAAAGGTTTAAATCTGTATTTGAACTGCAGAAACCAATGTCTTGATTGTTGGAAAAACCTAAATGTTATTTTTTGAATTTGACAAAGTTTCAAGTGAATCTGAGACGTTTAACCCTTAGAGCGGCCGGCGGGAGATCGTTGTTATCATGATCCTGTTTAAAGCGATCTAAAATAAAAACCATAACAGCTGGAGCGTTGATTCTTTTTGCAGCAGAAAGCTAAGGCTTCTGTCTTTTGCGCCATTTTGTAGTTCACTAGTAGCACACTACATGCGGCCTTGTGCAAAACCACGTGACACCATTGTATTGCAACTTTGAAAACATATTAACAACTCTGCTCATAAAAAATGAGCATATCTCAAAAACTAAAAGATGTACAGAGTTCAAATAACTTATAGGGCCCTATCTTAATGATCTGAAATGCAAGTATCAAACGCAAGTAGCTTTGTGGGCGGATCTCGGGCGCTTTTGCTATTATACCGGCGGGATAAATGACTCTCGCGCCCGACGCAAATCTAAAATGGGTTGGTCTGAAGTAGTTAGGTGTGGATTGGGCATAACGTGCAATAAACCAATCAGAGCGTCATCTCACATTCTCTTTAAAAACAGGCACGCTTGTTCCATGGTGGATTGCTATTATGATGGTGGATTTGCCTGGCGCACGGGTTCATAGCCGAGGAGACCGACGTTCTCATCAGGGCTGGAGCAGGAGCTGTCCGGGATGCAGCAAAGTAATAAATGCCCGTCTTGACCGGGTGGAGATGTTGCTGCGACCTCTCGGGCGCATCTCCTCAAGTCTGGAGAGAAATGCTGCAGACATGGAGCATGGGCCTCCAAACGCACCACCTGCTCCTGGTGTGCCCCTTCCTCCCCCCCCCCACTCCATCTCGGTCCACCCGCTCCACCAGGAGCACATCGCGCATTGCCACTCCCGGACCCTCAAGTGTCCAATCCCGCAGTAGTTCAACATCACGTCTCCTTAAGTTCTCTAATATTTCCTCATTTATGTCATCAACACATCCATGATTCATGGAAATGTGTAAAACACAACAAGCCACAAAGAATGCTGGGACTTTTTGAGGACTGGACTGTGAAGTTCCGCCTGACCTATCCAAACACCTGAAGCGCATTTTCACTAATATTTTTCCTGCAAAAAATGTGAACTGCTGCGTCCGTGTAGATGAGAGAAGCAAAGTGTATGTGCGTTGTGTACACGCTACATTATGGCCAAGCATGCGCCTCTAAAATAGCATCTGAATAACACACCACTGACTTTAGACTAGCACCACTGACTTTAGACTAGCGCCACTGACTTTAGACTAGCGCCACTGACTTTAGACTAGCACCACTGACTTTAGACTAGCACCACTGACTTTAGACTAGTACCACTGACTTTAGACTAGAGCCACTGACTTTAGACTAGCACCACTGACTTTACACTAGTACCACTGACTTTAGACTAGAGCCACTGACTTTAGACTAGCACCACTGACTTTAGACTAGCACCACTGACTTTAGACTAGCACCACTGACTTTAGACTAGCGCCACTGACTTTAGACTAACACCACTGACTTTAGACTAGCGCCACTGACTTTAGACTAGCACCACTGACTTTAGACTAGCGCCACTGACTTTAGACTAACACCACTGACTTTACACTAGTACCACTGACTTTAGACTAGAGCCACTGACTTTAGACTAGCACCACTGACTTTAGACTAGCACCACTGACTTTAGACTAGCACCACTGACTTTAGACTAGCATCACTGACTTTAGACTAGAACCACTGACCTTAGACTAGCACCACTGACTTTAGACTAGAGCCACTGACTTTAGACTAGAGCCACTGACTTTAGACTAGCACCACTGACTTTAGACTAGAGCCACTGACTTTAGACTAGCACCACTGACTTTAGACTAGCACCACTGACTTTAGACTAGCACCACTGACTTTAGATTAGCGCCACTGACTTTAGACTATCAACACTGACTTTACACTAGTACCACTGACTTTAGACTAGCACCACTGACTTTAGACTAGTACCACTGACTTTAGACTAGTACCACTGACTTTAGACTAGTACCACTGACTTTAGACTATCAACACTGACTTTAGACTATCAACACTGACTTTAGACTAGAGCCACTGACTTTAGACTAGCGCCACTGACTTTAGACTAGCACCACTGACTTTAGACTAGTACCACTGACTTTAGACTAGCACCACTGACTTTAGACTAGAGCCACTGACTTTAGACTAGCACCACTGACTTTAGACTAGCACCACTGACTTTAGACTAGCACCACTGACTTTAGACTAGCTCCACTGACTTTAGACTAGCTCCACTGACTTTAGACTAGCCCCACTGACTTTAGACTAGAGCCACTGACTTTAGACTAGCACCACTGACTTTAGACTAGCTCCACTGACTTTAGACTAGCCCCACTGACTTTAGACTAGAGCCACTGACTTTAGACTAGCACCACTGACTTTAGACTAGCACCACTGACTTTAGACTAGCACCACTGACTTAAGACTAGAGCCACTGACTTTAGACTAGCACCACTGACTTTAGACTAGCACCACTGACTTTAGACTAGCCCCACTGACTTTAGACTAGCACCACTGACTTTAGACTAGTACCACTGACTTTAGACTAGCACCACTGACTTTACACTAGTACCACTGACTTTAGACTAGAGCCACTGACTTTAGACTAGCGCCACTGACTTTAGACTAGAGCCACTGACTTTAGACTAGCACCACTGACTTTAGACTAGCACCACTGACTTTAGACTAGCTCCACTGACTTTAGACTAGCACCACTGACTTTAGACTAGCGCCACTGACTTTAGACTAGAGCCACTGACTTTAGACTAGAGCCACTGACTTTAGACTAGAGCCACTGACTTTAGACTAGAGCCACTGACTTTAGACTAGAGCCACTGACTTCAGACTAGAGCCACTGACTTCAGACTAGAGCCACTGACTTAAGACTAGAGCCACTGACTTTAGACTAGCGCCACTGACTTTAGACTAGAGCCACTGACTTCAGACTAGAGCCACTGACTTCAGACTAGAGCCACTGACTTCAGACTAGAGCCACTGACTTTAGACTAGCACCACTGACTTCAGACTAGAGCCACTGACTTTAGACTAGCACCACTGACTTCAGACTAGAGCCACTGACTTTAGACTAGCACCACTGACTTTGACATGCGTCGGTGTACAAAGTCTATTGAGCTGGGTGCAAGATAGGGCCCAGTGAGTGTTAATGTTACTACATTTAGAAACCTTTCGGATCAATATGTTTTTTGTGTTTATTTATTAAGATTGGATCAAAACATGTAAGATTGTTGTATTTATTTTAAAAAATGTTATTCATTGTGCACTCGCGACGGTGTTACGTGACTTGAAAACGAGCGGTTGCAACAGAGTATTTCCCACATACTGTACACACACACACACACACACACACACACACACACACACACACACACACACACACACACACACACACACACATTTCTGTATTCCATCTACTGTCATTTACTTTTCTTCAACTCTGTAATATTTGAATATGTGTGACAATCTGTGACGCTTTATAAACTCACATTGTCATCTTGCATTTTGTTTGTTTCCAGGGAGGGAAGAGCGAGATATTTGTGGACGTGATCGAGAGGATGTCGGTCGTCATCGGCTTCAACGTGAGTAACAACAGCTGTCTTCAATATGCTTATTAGAACTGCTTATTATTTAATGTCAAGTTTCAGTTCCAGACTCTAAGATCATTCTTTAATTCAGCACTCTGAAGCTGCCGTTTACTGCTGGATGTTACGGTGAAACAATGAAACGTGTTTTAAGCTCACCTGTTTTTTTTTTTTTTTTGCTGCAGGGAGTTTTGATGAAGGCCGACGTCGAGGGAGAAATCAGAGTCAAGTGTTACATGCCGAGCTGCTCAGGCGAGTTTGAACATGAAGCTAAAAAAAAGCTAAAGACAGGTGGAGTGTGAAAGTCTTACAATCCCAATCATCACTGTGTTTTTCCAGCAGACCGACACAGCGGGATAACTTGAGACCAAATGAGTGTAAAGAACCGATTGTTCCAAAGAGATTGTACATTTATAGACTTAAAGGAATACTTTAGCCACCCAAAATGATCATTTGTATATACACACACATGACACACAGACACACACACACAGACACACACACAGACACATACAGATGCACACACATGCACATAGACAAACACACAGGCACACACAGACACAGATACACAAACACACACACACACACAAACACAGACAGACACGCACACAGACACACACACATTACCTGTTACCTAAACCCTTAAAGGAAACGTTTGCTTTTGTCACATGCCTCCACGCTGAATAAAGAATCAAAAACGGAGAAGATTCTTGATGAAGTGAAGTAATAGAAGGCGGTGTTTAACAGCAGTAAAACTAAATCCAGAGGTGTTGTTTACAGCATCTCACTCAACCTGTGCAGTTCAATCCAAGTCTCTTTTATCCAGTCGTATGCTCACTACTTCCCAAACACATTTACTATATACTATACACTTCCACATTAACGCTCACACTTGCTGTTTATACGGAAGTGTGTTATATAGTGCTGTCAAACGATTAAAATATTTAATCACGATTAATCCCATTAATGTCATAGTTAACTCACGATTAATCGCAATTAATCGCACATTTCTTATCTATTCTAAATGTCCCTTGATTTCTTTTTGTCCCATTATATTTTCTCATTTTAATTCTCTTATCAACATGAAAAGTGGATTGGCTTGCTTTGCGCAAATGTTTTTTTTTTTATTGAAAACAACATTGGCATACATAGTGTTCAATTTCACACTAACATTCACACTTGGAGCTAATAATCTGTCACACAATGTAACACTGTTACCTCGATTTTCCATTGCAGATAATACTGCCTCATGCCTGAGGCGAGTGTGGCTGGTCGTCATAGCAACTGATTTCCCCCGACTCATTTCCTGGTTCTCCTTCTCCATAAACAACATGAAATCAAGGAGAGGGTTAACTTTTCCTTCTCCAGGTTTCCCACCGTGGTCAGAAAGAACAGAGGAGACACTTTGTTTCTCTCACTATGACTCTAGAGTCGCTACTCGCTCCGAAGCTAATCGCTGTGATGAGCCTACAGTACTAGCTACACGGCTCGCAAGCCCCAACAAGTGTGTGCGGCCACGGTGTGCCCGGGCGCGAAATTACGAATCCTACTATGGCCACGCCAAGACCCGCCCTTCAGTCACTACTATTGGTCAGGTGTCCAAGCAGGGTGGGAAATTAACTTTTTTGCCCTTTTATCTTTGAAGCAGCAGCTTACGAGGATGCCCTGAATGCAGCACGAGTCCCGTTCCTGTAGACCAGGGGTCATCAACTCCATTTTTCCGTTTTGTATGCCTCATTTGCAATGAAACGATGCTGTTGCAAAATAATACAACTAGCATCATCATCAAGAATAAGAATAAGATTGCGTCATTCACGTGCATATTAAGTAGCCTCATGCATGTATTTGTCTTATAATACATCCATAGATTTACCGCTCCAGCGGAGAGTATGGTTTATTCAGCCAGCAGTTAAGTTTATAAGAATTTGTCCAAATTTCAAGATTCCCTGCAAACTAAGATAAACAGTTGGACTACAAACGGACAGCTCTTGTTTTAGCTTGTTTATAAAAAAAACAGAGCAGACAGACAGAGCATATTGAAATATGGCTTTCTACATGTTTATGCCTGTAGACAGGTGAGTGCATTGATAAGTATTGACTTTTTACTCACAAAGGTTTTAATGTAGCCTACTTACAGTAACGATACTAGCGTTAGTTCATCTGCACCAGCGGTCGTCGGTAATCCTCTCTGTATCGTTCCCAGTCAGGTAGCGCGTGTTGTAACGCACACACCTCTTGGCTCAGCCGTGTGTGGAGCGAGGGAATCGCTGTACAGACTGTAAAGACGGACTGAAAGCTTTGCGGGCTACTACCGGGACGACACCGGAGCTCGAGCCCTGCTCGCTTTCCCGTGCGCGTCACAGTGACCTCGCACAACGGTCACCATAGGCCGGAACTCGTCTAACGGCACCGTGGACGTCAACGTGGGTCACTCAAGCTTAATTTCACCACGACATCTGCAGATCAACTACGCCGAGGCGAGCGGTTTCTCCCTCCGGTGCTTGGGCAAGAATGGCGTGTTCGTTTTAAGTAGTAACAAATAAAAATATGTTTTATAATCCATCCGCCACTGTGGCTGGTATACAAGGCAAAGTCACCTGCCACTTTGAAAAAGTACCCGCCATTGGCTGGTGGCGGGTGCTAATTTCCCACCCTGTGTCCAAGGTAACGTAACATGGCGTGGCCATAGTGGGATTTGTAATTTTGCTGCCCGGCGTGTCTGTTTTGTTTCCGGTCTAGCTAGATCAGAAAGAACGTTAATCTTGCGGTAAAAAAATTGTCGGCGTTAAACTGACAGCACTAGTGTTATATATTTTAAAATGTCAGCGAAAAATACATCAAGAATCTTCTCTGTTTTTTTTGGGATTCTTCAAAGTTTTCTTTAGGTAACACAGGGTGAGTTATTGATATACAGATGATCATTTTGGGGTGAAGTAAAGGGTCCGTGTAACGTTTATCAGTTCAATTTTCTAAGCACAAACGGACATTTGGAAAAACAGAAAAATGGGTTCAAATATCCAATTTTTGGGGCGGAGCTAGGCGGAACAGGGAGAGAATATCATTGCAGTATTGAATAATTGGAGCCCAGATGCAATTTTGTAATTTTCTAAATTTCTGATCCTCTGAATAAAAACAGAAAATTGGAACAACAGTTTAAAGATCCAATTTGTTCGATTTGTCAAGGCGGAAAAAAATGAAAAATTGAATATTTGAACCCATTTTTCTGTTTTTCCAAATGTCTGTTTGTGCTTAGAAAATTGAACTGATAAGCGTTACACAGACCGTAAAGATTAAGTCCTTTAATTTACTTCTCTGTAGTAGGATAGCATCATTCAAAGCATTGTGTTTTGTTATGTTTTACTTGATTTGGTCCTCACAAGTACAGAAACACACGCGCTCTCTTTAACATGTTGTCTTTGGTCAACAGAGATGCGAATCGGTTTGAACGAAGAATTCAGCATCGGCAAGTCACAGCTCAGAGGTAAAACACGCACAGACGGACGGACGGTATAAATCCACTTTCAGGCCGGACGTCTGGCATCTTACACTGTCTCTGTTTCTTCCTGTTGAGGTTACGGAGCTGCTGTTCGTGTTGACGAGTGCAGCTTCCACCAGGCGGTCCGACTGGACGAGTTCGACAGCAACCGGATCCTCCGGCTGTGTCCGAGCCAGGGAGAGGTGCTCTCATCCACTCACTCTGTCTCCAGCTTTGATTTGCTTTTATTAACTGTCTCCCCTGCAGTTTATCTGTGTGAAAATGGACAATAACAATAACTTGCCTTCAAAGTTATTTTTTCAGCAGTGGTAGAATGTAACTAAGTACATTTACTCCGGTACTGTACTTCAGTCCAAATGTTGAGGTACTTGTACTTTACTTGAATCTTTTCTTTTCATGCCACTTTCTACTTCTACTCTGCTACATTTCAGAGAGAAATATTATATATATTTATATATATATTTTACTCCACTACATTCATCTGACAGCTTTAGTTACTTTACACATTAAGATTCCTGCACACAAAACACATGTAGTTTATAAAATCTGATTTTTTATTCTAAAGTAAACTAGCCAACGATATAATGGCTACAAGTCCATTAAACACACAACTGTTTGGAAAAGAAAGAAAGAGACAAACAGAAGGAAAGACAGAAAGAGACAGAAAGACAGAGACAATGAAAGAAAGACAGACACAAGGAAAGAAAGACAGAGACAACTAGAAAATGCATTTCCTGCAGAAAATGCGTGGGAATGCTGAATAGCTAAATTGCTAAAGCTAAACTGGATGAATAGCTTAAATCTGTAAGAACAAGTTGAAGTGATGAGAATAGTTGGAAAAGTAGTACAGACAGAGAGAGAGAGAGAGAGAGACTGGTAAGAGAAGCAGACAGACAGACAGACAGAAAGAGAGAGTCGAAAAGAGAGACAGCCAGACAGAAAGAGACAGAGACAGACCAACAGACAGAGACGTGTAAGAGAGACAGACAGACAGAAAGAACGAGGGAGAGATGGGTAAGAGAAGCAGACAGACAGACAGAAAGAGAGAGAGACGGGTAAGAAAAGCAAACAGACAGAGAGAGAGAGACTGGTAAAAGAAGCAGACACAC
>CM042439.1:29425146-29507646 GCA_023631565.1 Gymnocephalus cernua | reverse complement strand
CTTTTCATTTGGAAGCTCACAGAGCCAAAATAATAAGTCGTATACAACTGAGCACATTGGCTGAAACTAGACAAAAATACCTACGTTTTGATGTATAAATTGTGCATGTGAAGTTAAAATTGTGGGTGTGGGAGCAATTCATAGAGAAGAAACTAAGATGATTCTTACAGAGCCTCCCACTCTTAACTTGTGACATCATCACTGTAGGAAGCACAAAATCCTGAAAAGATCACTAAACTCAAACAGCTTTTTCACAAAAACTGTAAAAGATATCAAACTGAAAAGCCAAAGCCTAATAGCTGAATTGTTTGTGAACATTAAACATTAAAGTTTGTTTGGTGTCTGTAGGTGAAAGTATGAAGGAGCTGAAACTTTTGGGAGCAGAAGAAGATTTGAAGGATTTGAAGCTTCTTCTCATTGACTTTAATGTTAAAATAAAATGCTTAAAAGCTTAAAATTTAAAAAAGCATAAATAGTAGAAAAAAAGTTGAAGAAGTCCCATCGTCTGCTGAAAGAGCTGAAGATTTTAAAAGTTGAATGGTTTAAATAGCTGAAAGTATGCAGAAGTTACGGAGAGCCAAAAAACGTACGGAAGAAGAAGAAGAAGATATAAAGAACAGGATAACAATAGATGAAAGAAAGAAAGAGACAGACAGAAAGAAAGGAAAGAAACAGAAAGAAAGAGAGAAAGACAGAAAGAAAGAGACGGAAAGAAAGGAAAGAAACAGAAAGAAAGAGACAAAGAAAGAAAGACAAAGACAGAAAGAAAGAAAGAGACGGAAAGAAAGGAAAGAAACAGAAAGAAAGAGACAAAGAAAGAAAGACAAAGACAGAAAGAAAGGGACGGAAAGAAAGGAAAGAAACAGAAAGAGAAAGGAAAGTTGATTGACTGTTTGGATCGTGTCCAGTTTCTAAACTGTGAGGATGTTTCTTTACTTTTATACTTGAACTACATTTTCCTGATGATACTTACAGACTTTTACTGAAGTAACATTTTCACTGCAGGACTTTTACTTGTAACAGAGTATATTTACAGTTTGTTTGTCAGTGATGAAAATGTTCCTCGCTGGTGTGTTCAAGGACGCTCTGATGTCTCGCCGTCTTCCTCCCGTTGCAGCAAACAGTGATGCAGTATCAGCTGAGTGATGATCTGCCGTCTGCACCTCCTTTCCGCCTCTTCCCAACCATCGAGAGAGACAGCGGAGGAAGGTAGAGTCCCGCAGTCCGGTCCCTTTAACCCTTGTGTTGTCTTCCCCGTCGACCATACAACTTTTTGTTTCAAAATGTAAAACAAATTCCAACGTTTTGGTCGTCTTTTTCAACACTTTTGTCATTTATTTTCGAAGTTTCTGTTTGTATGCACTTTTTGGACGTTTTTTTTTAAGCTTTTCCCATGTTGTTGTCACTTTTCCTGGCGTTTTTGAAGATTTTCCTGACATTTTTGTCACTTTTTTCCATGTTTTTTGTCACATTTTCCGATGTTTTTGTCATTTTTGTCTGTGCTTTTTGGACATTTTTTTCCAGCGTTTTTCAACGTTCTATTATCAGTTTTTCTTTACATGCTATAGAATTGAATAAACACCCAAATTCAATGAAAGTAGTGAACTGATCATTTATTTAACTTGTGAAGAGAGTTGTATGGAACCATCCACGTTAGTTTGTTTTAAAATTTGGTTGAAGGAAACCCACATTTCTGATATAGAAACTTTTTGAAAATGGGTCAGATTTGACCCGAGGACAACAGGAGGGTTAAGATGCTACTTCCACATCCGTCTGAGTGACTAATAATGTCAACAACAATCTTAGACATAAGTCCAGTATTGAGCAAAAACGCTGTAACCGGCAGCCGTGAACAAGCTGTAATGTAACCCTACAGGACAGATGTTCAGCATCAGTCAGCGTCCACTAAAAGTTCTGTTGTTGCCGCTGACAGACTCAGATTAATATTCTAAGTGTCTGACAACATTATGAAAGGATCCCTACAGAGATAGACCTTTTAGTTAAAGAGTAAGATCCTTTTAGTTTAACATCAAACAGCCTCAAAATCACCATCACCAAACCCACCAGACTCCATGTAAATAATCAGGACTTTTAGCGTGTATAGAGCCAGACTCCATGTAAATAATCACGACTTTTAGCGTGTATAGAGCCAGACTCCATGTAAATAATCAGGACTTTTAGCGTGTATAGAGCCAGACTCCATGTAAATAATCAGGACTTTTAGCGTGTATAGAGCCAGACTCCATGTAAATAATCAGGACTTTTAGCATGCATAGAGCCAGACTCCATGTAAATAATCAGGACTTTTAGCGTGTATAGAGCCAGACTCCATGTAAATAATCACTACTTTTAACGTGTATAGAGCCAGCATATCTCCACATGTAAATGGGTGAATTAAGGGTTTATTTCAACCAGACCAGAGTGGTGATTGTTGGAACAGTGGAGAGATGAACCAAGATGGCGTTTGATAGTTTTATTTTGTTTCTGTCAACTTTGAATGAAGTGTGTTTTACAATGATAAAAGTACTGATTATTTGCATGGAGTCTGGTGGAGTTTGTTGATGGTGATTTTGAGGCTTTTTCATGTTGAAAAAGGATCTTACTCTTTAACAGAAACAGTGCAAAGACGTACCAAGGTTAGTAGTTAAAGGTTTATAAACGTGTTATGTGGAATATTAGAAAACAATAAAACATGTGAGTCTGAAAAGGTTAAAAACGTGCCAATGTTGTTTCTCTGCAGGCTGCTGATGTACCTGAAGCTTCGCTGTGATCTGCCGCCAAAGAGGTACGTTTTTATTTCATCCAGTGGAGAATACATATCTCAACTAAACTGTATCAATCAATCAAACTGTCAATGTTTTGAAAAACTTGTTTGTCTCTACACCAACCAAAAGGTGTGTTTTAATAGTTCAGGTCCCAGAGTTCTGTTGGCAATAACACGAGGAATCAGAAGTATTACAGCTACATTTAGTTAAAGTAACAGCAGCCACTGCGAGGATCCTCTAAAGGCACGGGTATACTCGCGCTCGACATCGCGTGTGAACCGCTGTGTATGGCGCGCGCGACAGTTTATGCTCAACGCATTGTTTGTGGCAGCATTCTCCGAAACTCCAGGGGACGTACAAACAAACAAAAAGATGTTAATAAGGAAGAAGTAGTAGAGAAGAAAACGGAACAAAAAACAGACAAATGTTTAACCTCTTTTTAGATGGCAGGGATGAGTGAAAATGAATTATCTTCAACATTATTTCTGGTTTCAAAATGATGAAGACAGTCTGAGAACAGTTAGATACCAAACGGGATGTCGGCTCTACACCATGATTGTTTTTCTTATGTTTTTTCCCAAATGATGTAGAGATACTACATAGGCTTTTTTTTTAATCTCAAATGCTTTGAAATGTAGTGCTTATAGCTGCTGTAAATGGGGGACAAGTACTTGAAAGTCTTACATCTGATATTCACTGTACTTAAGTATCAAAAGTATCTGAGCGTATGTTACTTTGGAGATTATTCCATGATATAAAAAAGCTCTGTGCATGGCAGTTGTTTTCAGGTATAATTAACGATGATGTAATTGTTTTTGCAGCGCTGCCATCAACGTCTGTGCCACCGTCCCCGTTCCCAAAGGCTCTGTGAGGTGAGACGCTCCCCATTCATTCAAATGAATCCGATGTTTGTTATGGAAATAAGTCCGTATGGAAAAATTAACCCCGGACCTACAGCGCTGCACAACCTCAGACGTCACGGCCTTCGGCTTGAATTTGAATATGATTTGCCGGTTGTTGTTGTCTGCAGCTTTCGTGTGATTTGAGTCGAGTCTAAACACAAACGGGAGGTCCCGAGAGCTCCTTAAAAACTGTGTTGCTCTTGTTCACAGTGTGGCTTGGGGGGGGTTAAATGGTGAACAACATTAACAAAGTAGGAAGCAGAAAGAAGCGCTCCCTTATTTCTTAGTCAAAGGCATGCAAATGTAAATGGCTGGAAGCATCATATTGTAGCAGGGGTTTTAGATTAGTTTGAGATGTATTAGTGCATGCGCAAAACTAGATTTTGGTTCCATCTATGTAGGCAAAACCTGACTGATACTAAATAGTATTTAAGGGTCAATCGAAGTAAATTAACATATGATAAGATTAGGGTTGGGTACCGAAACCCGGTTCCACTACTACGCAACCGGTAGGAATCGGACCGGATTAGAACGCAAATTTTGGTTCCGCATTTCGGTTCCACGGATCGTTGACTGAAATATTTTCCCTCTGTCGCTCCGAAACGGACATAAAAATATCACACTTTCTCTGTAGTTTACTGTTAGTTAGCTACCGTAAATGTGGGCTACTTTTAAAATGCCATATTTTCCCTCTGGGCTCACCAAAACGGACGTACGTTTGATGTAATTTTTCAGTTTTTCAAGAATCGGTTTAGGAATTGGAATAGTTTTAAAAGTACCGGTTTGGCATCAGAATCGTAAAAATCCAAACGATACCCAACCCTAGATAAGATGCGTTCCACAGGAGCAGCTTTTCATATTTATGTTTTTGTTTGTTGTCTTGTACAGCTCAGGGGTTCAGACTACGTGCCTCCGCATTCCTTTAAACCAATCACAATAGTCTTGGGTGGCGCTAAGCACCAGACAGAGCCATGACGCCTATGCAAAGTAGCCTCGGGAAGCAACTTGTTTTGGTGGAACGTGTAGAATGACCGTGTAGCATGAGAGTTTCTTTAACCTTGTGTTGTCCTCGGGTCAAATTTGACCCATTTTCATATCAGAATTATGGGTTTCTTTGAACCAAATTGCCCCAAAATAACATGTTAGCATGGATGTACATTGTATGGAAGCCATGTAATATTCTTGGCAGGTAAAATGAATGATTACTTTCATTGAATTTTAGGTGTTTTTTTATTTGTTACTTTATAGCATTTGAAATAAACTGTGATCCACTCAACATCCTGATCTTAACTATCAGTCAAAATAATCCACAATTTTATTTTTTTAAACAACAAAAAATAGGTATTATGTCATTTTAAATTATGTTAATTGACCATGTATTTAAAAAAGCGTCGAAAAAAGTAACAGAAAATGTTGGGAAAAGAGCCAAAAAAAGTTCATTAGTAATTTGGACCCGGAAGGACAACAAGTTCACGGTCTACGGGAAGGACAAGTTCACGGTCTACGGGAAGGACAACGAGTTCACGGTCTACGGGAAGGACAACGAGTTCACGGTCTACGGGAAGGACAACAAGTTCACGGTCTACGGGAAGGACAACAAGTTCACGGTCTACGGGAAGGACAACAAGTGCACGGTCTACGGGAAGGACAACAAGTGCACGGTCTACGGGAAGGACAACAAGTGCACGGTCTACGGGAAGGACAACAAGTGCACGGTCTACGGGAAGGACAACAAGTGCACGGTCTACGGGAAGGACAACAAGTTCACGGTCTACGGGAAGGACAACAAGTTCACGGTCTACGGGAAGGACAACAAGTTCACGGTCTACGGGAAGGACAACAAGTTCACGGTCTACGGGAAGACAACAAGTTCACGGTCTACGGGAAGACAACAAGTTCACGGTCTACGGGTTCACGGTCTACGGGAAGGACAACAAGTTCACGGTCTACGGGAAGACAACACGTTCACGGTCTACGGGAAGACAACAAGTTCACGGTCTACGGGAAGGACAACAAGTTCACGGTCTACAGGAAGGACAACAAGTGCACGGTCTACGGGAAGACAACAAGTTCACGGTCTACGGGAAGACAACAAGTTCACGGTCTACGGGAAGGACAACAAGTGCACGGTCTACGGGAAGGACAACAAGTGCACGGTCTACGGGAAGGACAACAAGTTCACGGTCTACGGGAAGGACAACAAGTTCACGGTCTACGGGAAGGACAACAAGTTCACGGTCTACGGGAAGACAACAAGTTCACGGTCTACGGGAAGACAACAAGTTCACGGTCTACGGGAAGGACAACAAGTTCACGGTCTACGGGAAGGACAACAAGTTCACGGTCTACGGGAAGACAACACGTTCACGGTCTACGGGAAGACAAGTTCACGGTCTACGGGAAGGACAACAAGTGCACGGTCTACGGGAAGGACAACAAGTTCACGGTCTACGGGAAGGACAACAAGTGCACGGTCTACGGGAAGACAACAAGTTCACGGTCTACGGGAAGACAACAAGTTCACGGTCTACGGGAAGACAACACGTTCACGGTCTACGGGAAGACAAGTTCACGGTCTACGGGAAGGACAACAAGTGCACGGTCTACGGGAAGGACAACAAGTTCACGGTCTACGGGAAGGACAACAAGTGCACGGTCTACGGAAAGACAACAAGTTCACGGTCTACGGGAAGACAACAAGTTCACGGTCTACGGGAAGGACAACAAGTTCACGGTCTACGGGAAGGACAACAAGTTCACGGTCTACGGGAAGACAACAAGTGCACGGTCTACGGGAAGGACAACAAGTGCACGGTCTACGGGAAGGACAACTAGTTCACGGTCTACGGGAAGGACAACAAGTTCACGGTCTACGGGAAGACAACAAGTTCACGGTCTACGGGAAGGACAACAAGTTCACGGTCTACGGGAAGACAACAAGTTCACGGTCTACGGGAAGGACAACAAGTTCACGGTCTACGGGAAGGACAACAAGTTCACGGTCTACGGGAAGACAACAAGTTCACGGTCTACGGGAAGGATAACAAGTTCACGGTCTACGGGAAGGACAACAAGTTCACGGTCTACGGGAAGACAACAAGTTCACGGTCTACGGGAAGACAACAAGTTCACGGTCTACGGGAAGACAACAAGTTCACGGTCTACGGGAAGGACAACAAGTTCACGGTCTACGGGAAGACAACACGTTCACGGTCTACGGGAAGACAACAAGTTCACGGTCTACGGGAAGGACAACAAGTGCACGGTCTACGGGAAGGACAACAAGTTCACGGTCTACGGGAAGACAACAAGTTCACGGTCTACGGGAAGGACAACAAGTTCACGGTCTACGGGAAGACAACAAGTGCACGGTCTACGGGAAGGACAACAAGTGCACGGTCTACGGGAAGGACAAGTTCACGGTCTACGGGAAGGACAACAAGTGCACGGTCTACGGGAAGACATCGCAGGTTAATCAAGGACAGGTGTGGTTTGAGTCCACACACAGCTGCTGCAGGACTTAATCAACACGTGTGAAACATGATGCCGTCCCGATGCAACGATGTGTAAAATGATAAGTTGCATCAGCTGAAAGTTCTGGGCGGGATAATCTATCTAAATCACCTCTTCAGTCTTTCTGCCTCGCTGCTTTGCCCTCCGATCATCTGCAGCAGACACCTTCTGTAGTCTCTCACGTTACGATATTTCATCTTTTTTGTAATAACGAAAAGCCTGTTATTGGTTTGTTTAAAGAACAGTATTTGCTGAAGGACAACGGGCAGTGCGGGCTGACGTTATTTGGACTAAGCCAAAACTGTTTTTTTATGATGATAAAAACTGAATATGGCACATAATATAATAATGTATTTTTACAATAACTTGTGTGATGTTCTCTGTTTGAGGCCAAACAACTAATCCCCAGAAACTAATCCACGCATTAATCCAAGATGAAAACAATCGTTATAGTTGCAGCCCTAGTTTGTACAGTGTTTATTTATTTTGTTATTGTATAACGAGCCAAATGTTTATGACAGAAATAAAACTATTGATTGATCTTTCACAGAGGATGAGAGGTCTAAATGTAACTGTGTGTGTGTGTGTGTGTGTGTGTGTGTGTGTGTGTGTGTGTGTGTGTGTGTGTGTGTGTGTGTGTGTGTGTGTGTGTGTGTGTCTGTCTGTGTGTGTGTGTGTGTGTGTGTGTGTGTGTGTCTGTCTGTGTGTGTGTGTGTAGTCTGTCTCAGGAGCTCAGCAGTCCGGATCAGAGTGCCGAGCTGAAGCTGCAGAGCCGAGCCATCGACTGGCAGATCCCTCGTTTCCCCGGAGGAACTCAACTGTCCGCGCTGTTCAAGGTAACACACAAGGACGGAATGCCATTTAAGTCAATATTACATAAATAAATTAGGCTATAAAAAGTGTCCAAAATTAACTTATTGTCCCACCGGCCAAGTTGACAGGTACATGAAAGAATCCACTGGCCAAAATATTCACAATTCACACATCCAATAGTTCTACCTCGCAGATGTGTTGGAAAATATCACAGACTTGAACAAAGGAAGATCTGGCACTCTGATCCTGCTATAAGCATCACCATTTATTGAAGAAACTAACGTTTTGGTCGCTCTGGATCATTCGTCAAGAGGGAAATATTCTTGACGAATGATCCAGAGTATTGTTTCTCAAATGGGGGTTCGTGTCCCCCTAGGGGTACTCTGGAGGACTACGTGGGGTCCGTGTCCCCCTAGGGTTACTCTGGAGGACTGCAGGTGGTACCTGAGATTGTTTTGCAAAATTACTTTCAGTTACAAGGCTGTTGTACCAGACCAGTGTTCCTCTTTATATAGACTTTATTTCGCTTTTTTCAAAGTTTTTGTCACTGTTTTTGACCTATTCTTTCCTTCCTCCCTTCCTTTTTTCTGTATTTTTTTTCCAAGTTTGTCTCTTTTTAAAAATATTTTGTCACTTTTGTCGACCTAGTGTTGCCTTCCTTCTGTTTTTATATAAACTTTTTCTTTCTACCAAAAATGATTTGCTGGTGGTGGTGGTGGTGGGGGGGTGGGGGGGGCAAGGTTTGAGGACCACTGCTCCAGAGGGACGGAAACGTTCTTTTCTGATGCGATAATGATGTCGTCCTCCCTGTGTGTTCAGCTGGAGGTGTCCGGCCTCAGCTCGGCCTCCATGTTGGAAGTCGGTCCGGTTGGTCTGAGCTTTGAGCTGCCCAAACTCACCGCCACAGGGCTTCAGATCCGCTTCCTGCGCCTGTCGCCGGTCCAGCCCGCCCCGTCGCAGCGCTGGGTCCGATACGTCACACACTCGGACTCCTACATCATCCGGATCTAGAAAACCTCGCACTGCAAGAGTCTCATCAGTTTCATGATTGTGTGTGTGTGTGTGTGTGTGTGTGTGTGTGTGTGTGTGTGTGCGCGCGTGCGTGTGTGCGTGTCCCCCCTAGGCAGCAAGAAAGTGATTAGTTTGATTGTGAAGGATGGATTTCTTTGGTCTTCTCTCTCTTTTCTCCGTAGCGGGACTGTTAACTGACTATCTGACTCTATTTCGGTTTGTTGTATCATCTGAAAAAAAGGGGCTGGGAAAATAAGATGTTTTGTCTTCATCCAGCTCCTTTCTGATCATGGATATGTAACGTTATATAACAAATAATGTATGGTTGGATTATAAAATGTGTCTGTTTCTATGAGCGGAATAAAAACAATGTGAAGAGTCTGAACATATAATATGGAATATGAACATATTGCACCTGTTGTTTAACCTCTGTATGACTTTGGCCCATTTAATTCTCAGACACACACACGCACAGACACATACACACAGACACATACACAGACAGAGACATACACGCACACACACACACACAGACAGAAAGACACACAGACACACACTGTAAATAAATGTAAAGTTATTTCATCTTTTTTGTGATGTTGTGTTTTGGGCTATATTTCTTAAAGCTGAGTTGTTTATTGGCTCAGTTAAAGGTCCCGTATCATGCTCATCTTCAGGTTCATATCTGTATTTTGGGCTTCTACTAGAACAGTTTACATGCATTAATGTTCAAAAAACACTTTATTTCTCTAATACTATCTGTCTAAATATACTTGGATTCATCCTCTGTCTGAAACACTCCGTTTTAGCGCCTGTCTCTTTAAGACCGTCCTGAAAAAGCCCAGAGAGTCGAGTCCAAGTCTCAAGTCAACATCTCTGGTTCCTTGTAGGGCTGCAGGATACGAGGAAAATATCCTATACCGTTGTTAAATATTGAGATAACAGTATTACTGGTGATAAATAAACAAGATATTAAAGTGTTCTCAGTTCTGCTGCTTTCAGTATTCTACTCAAATACAACAAACTGCTTGTTGGATTTAAAACAAATTAAAGGAAATCATTTACAACTTTTATTGAACAAGGGTATTTCAACAGATAAAAGGCTCTGCGTAGGCTGTCAGATTTTGAGGCATTAACAACCTTTCAAACACAGTGTAGAAGCTGCGATCACTGTTTGGCATTATGAAAGATAACCCACTCCCCAAAAGAGGGGGAGTTTGGGAAGTGCACAAGGGCATTTTAAGCTATTTAAGAAATAGCGGAAAATGTTCCAAAAACGTTGAAAATAGGCGAAAAATTACGGGGAAAAGAGTGTCAGAAAAAAAGAAAAAAAAACATAAAAAAAAATGACGAAAACACCAAACATGTTTTTAAATTAAAAAAAAAAAAACGCCAGAAATTATAAGCAAAGGTTCAAAAACAAAGAAAAAGGGATCAAAAACAGCTGATTTCTTGCCTAGAAAAAAAACACACACACACACACACACACACACACACACACACACACACACACACACACACACACACACACACACACACACACACACACACACACACACACACACACACACACACACACACACACACACACACACACACACACACACACACACACACACACACACACACACACACACACACACACACACACACACACACACACACACACACACACACACAGATACACAGATCCTGCCTTTGCGGAAGCCAGAGGAGCCAAGGCGGCGCTAAATTAAATTAGCATACTAACTAGTTAGCCGTGCGCCGATGTGGATGGACGGGTGAAAACAGGACGGAGCTGCCCGAAGAAACACACGTCTTCTAAAGTCAAGACACCGCCAGCTCCGGGCTCATTTTGTCGGGATCTTCCTGCCGTCCGCCTGCCGAGGAGATGGGGGACAAGGCGGGCACCAGGTAGGACGGCTAAGCTACCGAAGCTAACGGATAGTTAGCATCCGTTCTCACGCACTTTGCTAACGTTAGCCGAGCTGCCGCTGTTGGCCCGAGCGGGGAAGTTTTTCCTGATTTACCCGCTTTATATGATAACAAAACCCCGACAGAGAGATGTCTGAGTGTTCCCCTGGTTCATGTTTTAAGTGTTAGACGATTACCTCGTTCGCAGGATGCGAAGTTAGCACAGCAGGGTGGGGTTAGCTAACCGAGATACGTCTCCAGTGGACAGGACGGTTGTTCCAGCCCTCGCTCAGAAATCTGTCAAATCTTGATATCTTGTTGATGCACCTCTCTGAGACAAAAATCTAAATAACTTGTCAAATCATTACAGCAGTCATTTAATCCCGTGCACGCTTAACACACGCAGCTGCACTTGTTTTAATATAATGTACGTTTAAGTGTCTTAGACAGGAATTCCCACGGTGCTTTTCCAACAAAATACAGCCGTAGTGGGCAGTATCTGCCGATAGAAATCTATACATAAATATGAAATTGTATTGAGTTAAAGTGCTGTTTGTCGGAAGGTGTCATTGCCGATTTTAACTAAACATGTATACGATTCTTAACATATGTAGGTTTGTGTGTTATCTTGTTGATTTCACGAGGAACGTCTAAAATCAATACATTTCGAATGGAGTTTGGTGCGGTCGTGCTCGCAGATGGGCTATCTGCGTTAGCCTGCTACTAATAGAGGCTAACTTCTTGTGGTGATTGGCTGTGAATGTATTTTGACGCGTTTTAAAGGCTTGTTTTTGAAACGTAGCGCAATGTGATCTTATGAGAGGGAGTGCAGTCAGCTTTGGATGCTCTTGAATAGTCAAAGTGAGCAGGTAAACAGTGGAAACGCCTCTGGCTCGGTTTGTTTTTGGCTGACAGTGTGACACACTTTGAACATTTTACACACATTTTTAGGTTTCTCTAAAGCTTCAGGATTCCACCTTTTTATTATACATTTCCTAATAAAAGTGTACATATATCATAATATGAAAAAATAGTATTTGTAAGGTACCTTTTCATACAAGAGTGGGTTTACAATGCAACGTAACAATGCAACAAATAGACAATAAAATGACAGTAGATGATAACACATACAAGTAAAGGTAAAAAACAGTCCATTAAGAATAATAATTAAAAACACAAAATAAGACATTGACATGAATTAAAAGCCAAAATAAATTAATGAAAATGTTTTCAGCAGAGCCTAAATCTCTTGTATTGCTGCTCGATTACGGAAAAGATATCACAATAATCACGATTATTTTAGTCAATATGAAATCAGGATTATTTAACACGATTCCTCGTTGACTTTTGGGAAGATTTTGCATTTATTCAAGTTTAAAAAAAAACAGTAAAGACACCTTCAACTGAGACTTCTACCTTCATGCTTTTCCTGTTTCAACACATCACTGTTTTTGTTGTTTTGCAGCTCGCGTTTTTGGTGCTTTTTCTAAAGTTTTTGTTGCTTTTTTTTTTCAACCTTTTTGTTGCCCTTTTCTTCCGTTTTTGTCTTATTTTTGGATTATCTTTCCCTTTTCTTTACTCATTTAGGCTTCTTTCTACTTGCTTTTTTATTTAAAATAAAAGCATCTTAATAGGGTAGAAGAGTACTGTACTTTGGCGTTTCTTAAGCTGTTTTGGTCACTTTCTTTTACTCTGAATCTAGACCATTTCATTATGAATTAATTGTGTTTTGGCAGCGTTGTTTTTATCCGTCTTAAGACAGATTATCTGCAGATCTGGATCAGAGTTACACATCCGGTTTCAAAGTCCAGAGATGGATTTTTTTTATTGTTTTTTTTATGTTTTTCGCTGCAGCTGAGATGGAGGTGTGAAACTGCACATTGGATGTTTTAATAAACTGATGACTCAGAGGTTAAAGCGCTGACTCTGGGCTTTAACCTGAGGGTGTTTACATGCTGCATGTTTGTTGTAAAGACAAAGGGCTTTCGCTCACGTTTCGCTGCTTTCACAAGATATTCAGCCAGGGATGCACCGATCCACATTTTTTCACTTCCGATACCTGAATTTGGATATCGGCCGATACCAATACTATTCCGATACCAGAGCTGTGTCTGCTTTATTATTATTATTATTATTATTATTATTATTATTATTATTGTTTTTATATGATGCTGAAATAAACTCAACAGACAAGTGTTAACAGGGAAAATCCCATTCTGAAAACAAATATGCAACTGTAAGGGTTTCAAATTGATTGTCATGTCAATATTTATTACATTCCCAAAATGTCAAATACTTGAGTCTTGAAATATAAGAAAAGTGCAAGTGTAAAAATCTTACACACACTATCAATAAAACAGTGTGCATCTGAAAAGCGCAAATCAAGTACACTGGCTCTTCAACAAATCAAGGTTTTAAAATGTCAAATATCTGAAATATAAGAACAGTGCAATAACTGTAAAACACACATATATATATATATATATATATATATATATATATATATATATATATATATATATATATATATATATATATATATATATATATATATATATATATATATATATATATATATTCTGTTTTCACGAACTGCCATTAGGCTGCAGCCACTGCGGTGGCTCCTCTGAAACACCGGCCGCCCGGGCACGATCCCGCTGGTCATTGGGACACGACCCAGGGTCTCTGGGGGACGCAACAACGGGGAAATGAAATGCCACAAGCCGGCGACAACACCGGGACAGACGGTTGTTTGTTTTAGCATTTTGCTGTCTTGCTCTGCGGTGTTTCCAGTGTGAAGTATTTCCAAACAGCGGACACACAGGATAGCATTGAGCTAGCCACAGTGCTGCTCATGCTACTATCCTGCTAGCTGGCTGCAAGCTGCTGATTTACGCTGGTATTGGGTCCCGATACTGATACTGGATCGGCCCCATCCCTATATTCATGCATCTTCCGGCTTCTTTGAGTTTTTCTACTTCACCCGTTTGGTTAAAGTTAACCATCAGGCGTCTTCAAAAGAAAATGAAACGACAACTATTCAGATTTATCGTCTGAGTCTGTTTCCAAGCAAACATGTCAAACATTCTCTGTTTTCAGGTTTAGTAACTTTGGGTTCAACATCAGGGGGGGTTGAGATCACCAACTATCTCGGGAGGTCCCGGGACAAAAACCTGGAAAAAAGGCTACAAATACCAGAAAAGGCCCGAAAAACTTTGGATGAAGCGGCAAGAACCAAAAACTCCAGAAAGGCACAAAGCGTCAAATTGTCCAAAAATTGATTTATTGGAATTGAGCTTAAGTATTACGTTTTTGTTTAAAAGAAATATCTTCTGCTACGTTTCCCCCTCTCATTCCCCCTGCTCTGGTGTTTCCGAGCCTCTAAACCGGAGACATTAGGAAACACTTCGGACCTGTTTTGGTTTAGAATCTGCGGGGTTGTGTTTCAGTCTCAACGGTCACAAACGGAGACCTTTGGCAACACCGACGTTTCTTCTCCTGATTGGGTCTCATCGGTCACGTCGTGTCGTTCTCTGAGACTAAAGCTACTGACGTTACCATGGCAACTACCAGCGGTGGGCGGAGTCCCCACGCTGCCTGCTGTTTATGCTCAGTATACCAGAATGTTGATGAGATATTTTGGTTTGGGTGTGTTAGTTTAAACAGAGATTAGTTCTACTGGAGATAAAAACACTTGGTGCACCGAGATCACTTCTAGCTCAAAACTCTGCTTAAAAACCAGAAACCTAGCGGTGTAGATGTAGCCTCAGACTCTACTGTGGGTCTCTAAAACTGTCTTTACTAGGGATGGGCATTTGATTACATTTTCTTCGTCGATCGTCGGGAGAATTAATGATCAATTATCGATTAATCATTAATATTTTTATATTGAAATGAATTATTTATTTAACTTTTTATAAATTAAAAATGCAATGAAAATACAAAAATACAGCATGTTTTTCCTCGATGAGATCTTAATTACAAGAAGAACAACTTGTGGCAGTTAAACTGGAGGTTAGGCTAAACTTGAAGATATATGCGCTGCGGTGCTCTGAAGCAGTGGAACCTGCTGCTGCGAGCCGGCCTTCTTAAACAGAGACCCTCGTTTGTTCCAAAATAATAAATAAAAAGAATCATGTTAAATAATAACTTAACCAAAAACATAATAATACTTAGATCTGACTGACCGTCAGTCCCGCCGCCAAAAACACCCGCCGATGCACAGGTACCTACGTCGTGACGGAATGTGACATGCTGGTTCCAACATCCATCTTAACGAACGTGCAGATCCCTTGGGTAATTTCCTCTGCTCGTTGTGCATTGCAGCTCCTCGATGCTAACGCCGAGTTGATGCTAGGTTGAGACTGAGAGCAGGACGCACCGCCACCGACATTAACCCAGGGTCGGATGCACTTTGTTTAAGTGGTACATCATTTTAGTCGTGGCCGTGTTGTACTAATACACGGCGTCGCAGTGTTTGCAGTGAACTAAGTCGTTTTTTAAATCAAAATGGTCCCACGCCACACTTCTGACCTCTTCTTGTTTATTTGGAATCAAAACGGAAATTGCAGGTAACTGAGCAGCCTATGGCGCCCCCGGGTGGTAAAATGTTTAATTACTGCTGCCACACAGACAGTGGGGATTATTTCATTGCTTCAATCACACTACTTTAGTTTAATCAATGACAAATTACCGTAATCGACGAAATTCTTAATGATCAATCGTCGATCGTCGATTAATCATGCCCATCCCTAGTCTTTACTGTGATTTGAGCAAACAGCTCTGTCCACTTGTGTCTGAACTCTAGTCTCCCCACTTCGCTTCCTGTTAGGAAACAGGTGGAAACAGGGAGGAGAGGAAGCGAGCGGGACTAAAGCCAAACATTATGCCAACGGCAGTGGCCCGTAGAGACGTCATTATCCGACAGGAACAGTGCGGCTTCACCCAGATCGGCTGGGGATCGCAGATTAAACGTTATCAGCACACCTGCTGCTGCTGTCGCTGTCTACACGTCACACGGTAGTCAGAGGTGGAAACGTTTGCCTTTAGTCTCCCGTTTCATGCTGATTCACACACACACACACACACACACACACACACACACACACACACACACACACACACACACACACACACACACACACACACACACACACACACACACACACACTAGTGATTGAGAGTAGGGCTGCTCCCATTATGGAAAACAAATCACAATTATTTTGATCAGTATTGAAATCAGGATTATTTAACACGTGTTGTTTGTGTAACTGCTGTCAGAACCACCACCAGAAGAAAAAAAACTCCCCCTTGCAACTTTTACTTGCAAGTAGGGCTGGTCCGAATACCATTTTTTGAGCTTCGAAGCTTCGGTAGTAATGAGCATCAAATATTCGAAGCTTCGGAGATATATTGATAGACAGTCCAGACACGACAGGTTCAGAATTAATAAACTTTTAATAAACTACAGAACAGCGCGAGCAGGAAGCGGCGTGCCTCACGCGAGCAGGGCTATGCTCCGAGAACGGAGACTTCACTAATGATATAAAACGAGTATAACAAGGTTGGGTTGTCCATCCTATTAAAGGAGAAGCCTTTGTGTATCTTAACAGACACAAAATGCAATTAAAATGTCTGTGTAACATAAACATGACAACAAGAAGCGTTTTCAACATGCACCTACCCTGTTAGCTGCTAGCTAGCTAGCTGTCGGGCTTCAGTAATAATCATCATGCAGCAGTCCCGTGTGTATTTGTAGCATATATGTGGATATATATGATATATATCCATTTTGTGTGCGATCCATCTGGCGTTGTTAAGCTGTTAACTAGCCAGCAATGTTTCTGTTCTGCGCACTCTGTTCTCTTAATAGGCTACATCCATGGTCTCAGAACGGCTCCGGGTGAAAGGTCAATATGGAATGGATTAATTGTGATTAATTTTTTTAAAGCACAATTTTTTCTCAGATGAATTAATCAAAATTAACGCGTTATTTCGACAGCCCTAGTTAAGATACACAGACACTATTTAATTTATGCCCCCATAAGTGGGAGCGGTGGGCATTAGCTGCAGCAGCTCCGTCTAGGTAGCTGCTAATTGTTTTTGCTATAGACCGGTCTCGCATAGTTATATTTAGCAAGATTAACGCAAAAATTGCCCGGAGTTCTCCTTTAAAATGGCTAGGCTATATAAGAAAATTGTAAAAGAGAGTATTATATTTCAAACATATTCAAGCGCGAATGAGAACCGAGGGGATGCCAGGTTGTGCAAAAAAAAAAAAAAAAACGAACGAATATTCTAATATTCGGGTCCAGCCCTACTTGCAAGGGGGAGTTTTTTTTCTTCTTCATAAAGTAGGCTAAAAATAACTAATTTACTCAGGCTTTACCCGCTGTCGCAACAGGGTCAGCACTCGCAAATATGGCAATTCTCGAAGTTGTCCATTTTTTATCTTTTTTTTAAAATAAGTACGACTTGACAAAGTAACTATTTAAAAGGCTGCTGCGATGACAAAGGTGAACTGCGCTCTCCTCACCCTCAGATGAAAGTGACGGGTTATTGGTCTCCCCCGTCCTCGATCCAATTCTCCATCTCTCGTCCAAATCTAGCTTAGCTCTAGCTTCTGATAATGCAGCTGCCTCGACAAAAGACGTGAAAACAATACGCATTGCTAGGCTACTGAAGATAACCACCGTCACTCTCACTCACTCTACCACACACTCACTCTACCACACACTCACTCACTCACTCACTCACTCTACCCCACACTCACTCACTCTACCACACACTCACTCACTCACTCACTCACTCACTCACTCACTCTACCACACACTCACTCACTCACTCACTCACTCTACCCCACACTCACTCACTCTACCACACACTCACTCACTCACTCACTCACTCTACCACACACTCACTCACTCACTCACTCACTCTACCCCACACTCACTTACTCTACCACACACTCACTCACTCACTCTACCACACACTCACTCACTCTACCACACACTCACTCACTCTACCACACACTCACTCACTCACTCACTCACTCTACCACACACTCACTCACTCTACCACACACTCACTCACTCTACCACACACTCACTCACTCACTCACTCTACCCCACACACACTCACTCTACCACACACTCACTCACTCTACCCCACACACACTCACTCTACCACACACTCACTCACTCACTCGCTCACTCTACCCCACACACACACACACACACACACACACACACACACACACACACACACACACACACACACACACACACACACACACTCACTCACTCTACCCTCCACACACTCACTCACTCACTCTACCACACTCACTCACACACACTCACTCACTCTACCACACACACACACACTCACTCACTCTACCACACACACTCTCTCACTCACTCTACCACACACACTCACTCACTCACTCACTCACTTTACCACACACACTCACTCACTCACTCACTCTACCACACACTCACTCTCCCTACCACACACACACGCACCAGCACACAAGTATAAACTTGAGGTCCGTTACGATGGCTGCGGAGAAAGCTCCGCGTGGAGCCTCCACAGAACATTAAATCACGCTTTAGAAGTGGACCTATCCTTCTGATGTTGTGCATGCTGTATCTACACGATCAGGTAGTTGCAGCAATGTTGGCAGATTATGAGGACTTTACATTCAAGTCTCCGTTCACACGTTCAGGTGCAAACCGTCAGACACCAGGGTGTGTTTGTGTCGAGCACGTCATGTACACACTGGGCCCTGATTGGTCTGTTGTTTCCTCCCGCCGTCACAGAAGTCTGTTATTTCTCATGCAAGTTGTTTCCTCATTGTTTTTTATCTTCAAGTTCTTGTTGCCTGTTTAAGTTCTGCTGCAGAGAAGTGTGAAGCAATGCATCTGTTTAAAGTTTAGTTAGCAGGGGTGGAATGTAACTAAGTACGTTTACTCAAATGTTGAGGTACTTGCACTTTACTTGAGTCTTTTCTTTTAATGCCACTTTCTACTTCTACTCTGCTACATTTCAGTGAGAAATATTAGACTTTTTACTCCACTACATTCATCTGACAGCTTTAGTTACTAGTTACTTTACACATTTAGATTGTTGCACACACAAATGAAACTAGCCAACAATATAACAATGCAACGCTACCAAGCTTTTTTTGAGAGGTGACGTCAGGCTACGGCATAGGGTCGGTATCTCTACGTAGCTACGGCGTCGATTTAACCCAGAAGCATAAATACCGCTTCAGTCGTGCAACAGAAAACTCAGATTGGACAGATAGTCTAGCTAGTTGTCTGGATTTACCCTGCAGAGATCTGAGGAGCAGTTAACCAGAGTCCTAGATAGATAGAAGATAGAGGAAGGTGACGCACATCTGGCTGACATGAGTGACATCCGGCGGAATTTCCAGTGGCACCGGAACAACCCCGGGAATGAACATGGTGGATATAGATAACTATAGCTTCAATCTGACAATGACTGGAGCAAACTGGAGCTGTAGTTTAACAGTTTCTCCAGCTTGTGGCACTAATGACCCCTCATACATCAGTGACCAATGCACTAGTCTCTCTCTCTTTCTTTCTTTCTTTCTTTTTCTTTCTTTCTTTCTTTCTTTCTTTTTCTTTCTTTCTTTCTTTCTTTCTTTCTTTCTTTCTTTCTTTCTTTCTTTCTTTCTTTCTTTCTTTCTTTCTTTCTTTCTTTCTTTCTTTCTTTCTTTCTTTCTTTCTTTCTCTCTCTCTCTCTCTCTCTCTCTCTCTCTCTCTCTCTCTCTCTCTCTCTCTCTCTCTCTCTCTCTCTCTCTCTCTCTCTCTCTCTCTCTCTCTCTCTCTCTCTCTCTCTCTCTCTCTCTCTGTCTGTGTGTGTGTGATGTAGATTACTAAACAACTAAACCATTCATCCAAAACATAATCCACACATTAATCTACTATGAAAATAATTGTTAGTTGCAGCCTTAATCTGGCCCCCAACCTCTGGATGGATTCATTTGGAGCCGCAACAAACAGTTGATTCCATCATCGGTCAATCTGCGGGTTATTTTCTGCTTTAATCAAACAATGATTTAGTCCGTGAAAGGTCCGGAAATAGTTTTACCCAAAAGATGACGTCTTGTCCTATCTTGTTTTGTCCGACCAACAGTCCAAAAACACAAAAAGCAGACAAAGATAAAAACCAGCAAATATGCACATTTGGAAACAATATAATAAAAAAAAAAAAGACGTAAACAACTAATCGAATATCGAAATAGTCCCAGATTTGTATCCTCTTTCCCAAACCTCTGGGACACACTTGTGTGTTTTATATGTTGTAACGGGACAAATAATCTCCTGACTGAAACCCAAACAGTTCAGATAATCTGCAGAAAGACTAAATAACAGATAAACAACTTGCTACAAAACATTCTCTTCTTGTCCAGGCATGAAGTTTGAGCGTGGCGTCACACGAGGGCGGGAGCATCCTCTGTTAGTCTGAGCGTAGCGTCCCTGCAGACCGCCGCTGCTCGCTGACACATCGTTTAGCCATTTGAGCGTTAAAGTGTGTTTACGTGCAGCTGGGTGTTTTGTTAAAGCGTGTTATTCCCACGGCAGCCGGGAACGCTGGGGAACTGGATCCAAATGACGCCGTCGGGCTCCGAGAAACACCTGATGCTCAAGACGGGACTTTAAAAACAAATGTTCCCCGTAAGTTAGCGTCCACTAAACGTTCTGTTTTTGCGGCTGACAGACTCAGATTATTATTATTATTATTATTATTATTATGTGTCTGACAACATTATGAAAGGATTCCTACAGAGATAGACCTTTTAGTTAAAGCAGTGTTTCCCCTACGTTGATTGGCAAGTGGCGCACCGCCACAGTTAAATTTCTGCCGCCACGGTGTCAATGTTGATTGTCGGAGAATAGCGCGGACACGCGCTTCAAAGGTAGAGCACAAACCCAGCCCCCTGTCTCTGTTCACATGCCTGGATTCTTGCATGTGCGCCACACACACACGCAGCCGAGTTGTGTGTTAACGTTAACGCTCACACACATCTAAAACACGCGCAGCACCTGGGAACGATACCGAGGATTACCAACGGCCGCTGGGGGGGCAGATGGACGCTAGTCTCGTCACTGTAAGTAGGTTACGATAAAACCTTTGTGAGTAAAAAGTCGATAATTATCAATGCACTCACCTGTATAGACCGGCATAAACATGTAGAAAGTGATATTTTAATCTGCTCTGTCTGCTCTCGTCCACCGCGCTGTTTTACCAAACACAGCTCTGCTCTGCTCATTTTTACCAACAAGATCAAACAAATAAAGCTGTCGGTTGTAGTCTTAGCTTAGCTTAGCGGGAATCTAGAAATTTAGACAAATTCTTATAAACTGAACTGCTGGCTGAGCGAACCGTCCTCTATCCTGGAGCGTTAAATCTATGGATGTATAAGACCAAAACAGATACATGTGGCTACTTAATATGCACATGAATGACGCGTTCTTTACCTTTGCGTTCTTCATTCTTGATGAAGTTGCTGTTTGTATTATTTTGCAGCAGCATCATTTCATTGCAAATGAGGCATACAGTATGAATGGTAGCCTGCTTATCAATCCATTTATCATTAAAGCGGCTTTTCCACGTCAATTTTCCCTTCAGCCTCTTTGACTGTGACATTTTTACCTGACAACAGCCTTTCTTTCTGCAAGCATTTCCTGCATACTACAACCATGTTTCCTTAATCACAGACTTTAACAATCAGTCAGTGAACTGCCTCCTAGTCTGAGATCTTGTTCTAGTTAAAGAGCCAGATATCATTATGGAGTTTCCATGTTTTTGAGGAGTTTGCTCACACTAATGTACTGTATGTAAAACAATAGCATTAATTCAGGAAGAAAATGAACATTTTGAACGCGAATAGGCATAATAAGTATACATTAATTTTATTTTCTTGATTTGAAATTCCGGCCTTGGAGTGTCTGTCCGGGGGGGGGGGGGGGGGGTTTGGCATACCTGCCACCACAGCTAAAAAAATCCTAGGGGAAACACTGTAAAGAGTAAGATCCTTTTAGTTTAACATGAAACAGCCCCGAAATCACCATCACCAAACTACACCAGACTCCATGTAAATAATCAGGACTTTTAGCGTATATAGAGCCAGACTCCATGTAAATAATCAGGACTTTTAGCGTATATAGAGCCAGACTCCATGTAAATAATCACTACTTTTAGCGTGTATAGAGCCAGACTCCATGTAAATAATCAGGACTTTTAGCGTGTATAGAGCCAGACTCCATGTAAATAATCAGGACTTTTAGCGTGTATAGAGCCAGCATATCTCCACATGTAAATGGGTGAATTAAGGGTTTATTTCAACCAGACCAGAGTGATGATTGTTGGAACAGTGGAGAGATGAACCAAGACGGGTTGTTCTATTTTGTTTCTGTCTACTTTGAATGAAGTGTGTTTTTTATGATGATAAAAGCACTGATTATTTACATGGAGTCTGGTGGGTTTGGTGATACCTGAACTTTGCTGAATTCGAGTTGCTACAGCCGCTAACCGAAGGTTTCCGGGCCGTAGTGGCGAGGAGGACCGGCATGGTGCGCTAGCAAGCTACTTCATTCGTGGTCTGATAAACTAAGTTTTCTACATTGTTTTTCACCGTTTGGGGATTGACTGGCGATCCTTTTAATGGCATCATCTTGTCTTGCGATACATATGTGAATCATTTTTTTTTTTCCCCACCCATATCTATTTGTAAAGACGACTTTATGCAACATGAAAGCATCAGAGAGCGACATATAGAGGAGTCCTGACTGGACACACAAAGCTTTGTGGCGGCAGATTAATAACTTTTTAACCCTCCTGTTGTCCTCGGGTCAAATTGGACCCATTTTCAAAAAGTTTCTATATCAGGTTTTCTTTCAACCAAATTGTCCGAAAACATAACGTGGATGGTTCCATACAACCATTACTCTTCACAAGTAAAATAAATGATCAGTTCACTACTTTCATTGAATTTGGGTGTTATTCAATTTTATAGCATTTGAAGAAAAAAAAAAACGTTAAAGTGACAATTTCTTTTTGAAAAGTGACATAAACGTCACCTAAAAAAAATTTCATTTAAAATTTTGACCCAGAAAAAACGGTTACACTTTACTAAGGTATCTGCATTAGGGCTGGGCAATTTTATCGATTCTGTGATATAAATCAATACTTTTTTGCCCCAAGAAAGTATTGATTTTTAAGCCGTGAGTATCGATACATAAGTCCAATTCAAATCCCCCGTGTTTACTGGTGTTTACCCCCGTTCACATAGCAGGAAGAGCGATTTGGTCAGCAAGTCGCTAGCGTCGCTGGAGAAGAAGTTACCCGTACTACCTCTTCCTGACAGAGTCAGGTCAAACTACCGCACGTGTACCACCTGGATACTGTCAGCACGGATCGGTAACTGACAGATACATTGGTACAGATCGGAGAATATGCAGGAAACGTTATTACAGACGGACTAGACACACTACTTGAGCTTCGCCTGCACGGAGACCAGAATCTCAACCAGCGGTGTCACTCGATGTCGCTAGCCGGCTAGGGGAAGCTAACGCTAGCTGGCCACCTGTCCCATCAATCCTGCTTCCAAGTGTCCGACAACAAACTGGACTACGTCCAACGCAAGTTCAGAGACTGCTGTGTTTTGTTTTTGTGGAAACATGGCTGAACAACAGTGTACCGGACTGTCCAGCTGCCAGGCCTGCTAGCCCTCCGAGCTAGAGATGCTGTGTCGCCGCCGGTGGGCTGTGTTAACGTTCTCTTAATACATCCATGGTGTTAACACGGACTGTTGCAGAAATGAGGTGATTTGTATCCAAGCCCCCAGGAGGAGCGCCAAGTCTATATGCCACCATGGGCTTAGCGGATAGCGGTGGTACTGCACTCCATGGCCCAGAAAGACTTTTTCACGTAGACTTACATGGTGAAAGAAACGTCTATATTTCAGCGAATAATTTGTTTCAGGGTATATAAACTTACCAGTCCGAACACTTAAAGGTTCCTTGTTTAAAATGTCATGTTAACATTTTTAACATTCACTAGTAGCGAATACAGAATTATTAAATTAGAAATGATGAACGCGCATAATGGACGCGAGCAGACCCGCGGGACTGCGCCCGCCCACTCACATGACTGTTCTCCCGAGGTCACGTAGCGAGCTGTAATAAATAATAGCGCTAGCTGATGGTTGTAATTCACCATGTGTTATATTAATACGTCCATGGTATTATCTTATGAAGTTATGATACATCCGAGGGATGTGTGTATGCTGTAAAGCCTGTTACGTGGCTGTAACGTCATTAGCGTTTCCCAAACTGGTGGGGCTATGGGCTAGCTAGCTAGTTGCTAACATCAGGGGTAGCTAGCTATATGCCTACACAACGTTACTACAGACATAGTGATTACATTGCCTTGGCTCTCTCTTTCTGATACACCCGAGGGCTGTATGCTGTAAAGCTTGTAACGTGGATGAAGGATGAAGCCATGGATGAGCTTTGTTCACTAAACTGCAGGCTAACTGCTAGCGCTAGTTAGTAGCTAGCTAGCTAGTAGCACGACGTAATTATTAAATCTCCTTGGTTGTCTAGCTAAATACATCCATTGTTTATTTAGCTAAGCATGTAAACGATCGGGAACAACGAAAACACAATGTTTAACGTCAGTGAATGTTTTAGACAATAAAAACGGCGAGTTCGTGAGTTCACTTATAAGAGACACGCTCATGAACGAGCATGTTGTTACCGGTTGCTAAGACAACGCAAACAAATTGTTGCTAGTGCGCGTGTCCATCGTGACGTCATGGGCCAAGAATGCGGAAAATCCGAGCTCCATGTTGTCTTAATGCGCTTTTGAGCACTCTCGTTGGAACGTACGGGGCTTCCCGCCGAACACTGTATCCAGTTCTCTTAATACATCCATGTTTGTATCCAACTAACTGCTGGTAGTTTGACTGTTAAATGCCGACGATTCTACATTCTACGCTAATTCACGGCCATGGTTTATTTTTATTTTCTGCTGACTAGACTGGCTACCTCACATACTTGTAGGCCTACAGACCTTAAACTACTCTAAGATGGGTACATTTTAAGTTAAATGTTTAAATGTTCTTCTTAGTGACTTGAATTATTGGATGTTTTGGAGAAGCCATGGTACTATGTTACTTACCTGGTGGCTAGACTGGCTACCTCATATGTTCAGTGTCAAGCTAAAAAGCTGTCAAAGAAACGGTTCAGAACAGGCCACTTGCTGCACTTTTTAACTCTCCATTGTTAATTGCAATACTGCATTTTATTTACATGTCAAAGGCTTGTAAGCAACAGTTTCAATAAATGGAACTAATTTTCTCAACACATCTTTGATTCATTTTGTCCAGCATTTGCAAGCTGTAGACTCTGTCCAGTCAGAGACATATATTGTGTAATTGATGTTTTTAGTTTTCAGTTCAATTAATTAAATCCACCTAAATGGAACACTCACAAGATGTCACCAAAATCACACTGTCCCCTTTAAATCTTTCAGAAAATGATGTAAGTGTATCGAATCGTATCGTTGGCTGAATATCGTGATATATATCGTATCGTGGGCTGAATATATCGTATCGTGAGATTTTTGTATCGCTGCAGCCCTAATTTATTTATTTATTTTATTTTGTTACATAAGAGTGACATGACACTGTCATGAAAGTGTCATAAACATTATAAACAAGTCATAAACGTTTATGACATAACGCTTCTTTTAGTAAGTGTCATTTGGTTTTTGTCATGACGAGTTATGGTTAGTTATGGTTCATATGTCATGACTGTGTCATGTGTTCATGACAGTGTTGTGTCGCTATTATGTAGATACCTTCAAGTAAAGCTCAACTGTAAGGTGAGTCTACTTTGTCTTCTGCAACAAAAGAAGCTAAAAAAGAGCTATTTTTTTTGTTATTTATTCAGTTTGTAGACTCTTTTATGTTTAAAGTTTTAGTTTTTTTTAAATAATTGCTTAAAGCATTTAAACAAACTTCCAAAATGTTCATTTTGACTGAAGTATTTTCATTTCATTAACTGTAAATGCATATAGTTCCAGTGTCATTCGGTTTTTGTCATGACGAGTTATGGTTAGTTATGGTTCATATGTCATGACTGTGTCATGTGTTCATGACAGTGTTGTGTCGCTATTATGTAGATACCTTCAAGTAAAGCGTTACCCAACAAACAGAAGTTGCATGGTCGACAGGAAGACAACCCAAGGGTTAACAGCATTGTTCATGACGTCTCTCTCCATCTGTATTCTCTGCAGCTACAAACAGCTCTGCGATAAAGAAGACTTTTGGTGCCAAAAACTGGAGCCACAAAAGCCTATAAATCAGATTTATTTGTGCTTTGAAGTGATCTGAATATAGCGGCGGCGACGTGGAAAGGATCTCTGACAGGAAGCTGTAAACAGTTTACTGGCTGTTAAACCATATGTTCCCCCTTTTTTGAACAGTTTTTTTAAGCCATGTACCCCCTAACCAGCGCAAATAATAATGTTTGGTAGAAGAAAAAAAGTCTTTATAAAGAGGAAGAAAGTCAGCGATAGATTTACTAAACAACAGCCTTGTACCTGGAAAACATTTAAATGATGAAGAAGAAAGGTGAAAACTTAGAAAAAGACAGTGGAAAGAAGGAAGAAAGGCAAGAATAGGTCGATATAGGCGTTATTTGTTACTTTGTGTGTTGAGGCGTCAATTGTTGGAGGAAATTATGATTTCACACCCGACGGTCGGTCTCTCTCTCTCTCTCTCTCTCTCTTTCTCTCTCTCTCTCTCTCTCTCTCTCTCTCTCTCTCTCTCTCTCTCTCTCTCTCTCTCTCTCTCTCTCTCTCTCTCTCTCTCTCTCTCTCTCTCTCTCTCCCCCTCCCTCCCTCCCTCCTATTTTCATGACTGATAAGTAGTAAGGTAAGTAAGGTCTGCTACACCGCAGATGCATTCTGGGATAGGAGGACAACATGCTCTGAGTTGTTTGCATTTCTTTAGACCAGGGCTTCTCGAACTCATCGCTCAAAGGTCCGCAGCGGATTTTTATTCCAGGTGAAAGGTCGCGAACAATTGGCAATAACAATAAAACATTCGGCCTGTTTTTTAAGCTTCATGTAGTAAAAGTACAGCAGTATTCTTATCTTCATGTAGTAAAAGTACAGCAGTATTCTCTACATATGTTTTGTGTGCAGATATCTGAATGTGTAAAGTAACTAAAGCTGTAACAGATGAATGTAATGGAGTAAAAAGTACAATATTTCTCTCTGAAAAGTAGAAGGTGGCATGAAAAGAAAAGACTCAAGTAAAGTACAAGTACCTCAACATTTGGACTGAAGTACAGTACTGGAGTAAATCTACTAAGTTACTTTCCAACCTTGGTTTTCATGTTTAACTCATGTTTCCTTTCTTAAATCTTCTGTTTTTCTTTAGAACTTCTGAGAGGTTTTAAACCAGATAACACAGGATTAGTTGGTGGGTTCAGTTTTTTCTGGGTACAGGATAAAAGCTCTGTGGTGACAGCCCATAATAACCCAGAATTCAAACCACTTCCTCACCCCCCCCCTCCCCCCCCCTCACCCTTGGCTTCCTGCCGTGTCGAAATAAACAGAGACTGAGAACATTTCCTCAAATTATTTTGACAATTTTTCGCCTTCAGTGTTTGTTAGAGAACAGGGTTTCCACGGCATCTTAAAAACCAAACCAAAATTACAGGTGTCAAACCTCCCTCGGTTCAGTATCGGAACATCTCTAGTATTTGTTTTGTTTCTTTATTTACACATATGAAATACATTCCAAACATATAGTATATCATTTGCAAGGAAATGTGAAGGAGAATTGCCTAAAGAACCCTCCAGGGTCTTGACAAGTTGGCGTTCTCCAGCCAGGCAGCGTATTGCAGGAAAGACGGGGAAAAAATACATTTTGACACAAAACAAAGACTGACATCTTTCCTTCTTTGTTTTCTCTTTCCCTTTTCTTCCTCTCCTCTTTCCATACTTCTCAGAGTTTTCAAGAAGTCGAGCCCCAACTGTAAGGTGAGTCTACTTTGTCTTCTGCAACAAAAGAAGCTAAAAAAAGCGCTATTTTTTTTGTTATTTATTCAGTTTGTAGACTCTTTTATGTTTAAAGTTTTAGTTTTTTTTTAAATAATTGCTTAAATCATTTAAAAAAAAGTATTTTCATTTCATTTACTGTAAATGCATATAGTTCCAAATATCGGTTATCGGTTTCTTTAAAGGTCCAATATGTAATACTGACAGCTAGTGTTTTAAAATAGTTTCTGCAGTAAAAATTCAAAATACTGGAGAGTGTCTTCTCCCCCGCCCCTCCTCCCCAGACTTGAAGTTCACGTTGGTTGCCAGGCTGAGACCGGAGCATCCACAACAGTGTTGCCAGACGCTTGTCTCACATAGCCAGTGAAAGGGAATTATGGCGGAAAAGACACAGGCCCATAGGCCGAGATATCTGACTCCAATTTACTCTAATTCCCGCATATTCGTTGATAGGACTTATGGATACCAAAACTCAAGGATCGAGTCTGAGACGAAGAATTCAAGTTAAGCAAAGTTTACTGAGTCCAGCAGTTAAGTTACAAAACACATGTGGGTTCACAAAAGGAACTAAGTATCCCTAACTTCAGACATGAAAGTACGGAGCTCAGGATAACAAAGTCTCTGTCAAGTTGTGAGCCCCGTTCTGCAATATCCCTCAACCTTGAGCCTTATCCTTAATGGGGTGTCATCCTCCTGTCACTGGGCAGATTCTCCTGTTGCCATACACACAAACACAGATACGCACGCACGCACACTCACTCACTCGCTCTCTGGTGCAACTTCCTCTTCTTGTTCTTGTAGCCTTTTAAAGGCCTAAACTATTTTCATAATATAAGCTTAACCTTCTGTGCATCGAGAGTTCACCCGAAGTACTTTTAACCACTTCCTCAATACACAATACACACATACAGCACATACACACATACTCTTAATAAAATATTCCTACACCAGACGTTACTCCACAGCACAGCGGAGTAGCAAACGTTAGATGCTGGCTATATTCACATTCATAAAAGCCTGTGACAGACGCACTTTTTCGGCTTGGAATTACAGTAGGAACTGCTAAAAATACAACCTCACCATCCTCTCCACATGGCAGACAGACACACTTCCTCAGCTTAGAATTATGGTAGGAACCGCTAAAAATAACACTAACGTTACCTTGCCGCCCTCTCCACCCGACTGAAATACATACTTTATGTATATGCTGTATGCTGAACAGGCTACACGTTGTAAACTGCTGTGACCCGCTTGCCTGGTCCTCCGGTAACCATAGCAATTAGCAGGGTTAGCATGGTGGCGTTAGCCAGGACCAGTCGGGATCACCTTACTGGCTGTGTTTCTCAATTATTTTTAGCGAGTAACCAACTCGGGTAACGTTACCCTAGCTATATAATTCAATGTGAGTACACAAATGTTGAAATGACATAAAGTGCTCGTCCCCAGTAGCCGTAATAAATTAGCTTGAAGCTAATGCTTACCTGTTCAGGAGGAAATTAGCCAACTCGGCGTCCTTTTGGGCTCCAAGCTGTCTCCATCTTTCAAATACATCTCCAGTATTAACCCGGGGTTTGTTACATCTCTGGTCACGCAACTGTTAGAAACATGTCATGTTTTTTTTAGGTCCGGTATAATCTATCTCTGTTGATCCTGTTCGTTTGTTTGCTGCTTTCATGGCTGTGCTAACATTACAGCTGTAGCGTGCTGGGTTTACGTTTTTTACAGGTATATCTGGCAACCCGGCCTGGCTGTCAAACTGGGCAGTTGATAACAACACACGGGCCAAAACACAAACAGAAATTCCATCATGGAACGTAAATTTCAAAAGGAGAAAATACTGACTTTAGCATTGTCAGAAAAGATACTATTTCAACCTAGCATGTTTCCTTAATGTCTGATGATGCATTGGGGTCATTTTTTGATTCATTACAGCAAATATATTACATATTGGACCTTTAATAATCGGTAGTGGCCCTGAGAAACCATTATCGGTCTCTGGTCTGCCGTTTTATTGACACATTGATTGGTCGCGTCTGAAGTTTTAGTTAAAAACAACCAGGAGAAGACAAATGAATAAAGAGGCAGACGTGTGATGCTGTGATTCGTCGCTGCAGGTGACTGTTTACCTGGGAAAGAGAGACTTTGTGGATCACCTGGACCACGTGGACCCAGTAGGTGAGTCAGCACATCTCGAGGTTTGTATATTACTATTTTTTGTTGCCAGGGTTATGAATACTCCTGTAAAAGGTTATGGAAGTATGGCGTTTGCTTTCCGGGACTGTGTGAAGTGCAAAATGTCACGTTTTCCAAAAGATTAATTACGACATGTTCTCCGTCAGTTAGCGTCCAAAATGTTACGTCGTCATCAGCGGCTAGTCGACGTCAACGCCAACTGGGCTGTAATGTAACCCTACAGGACAGATGTTCAGTTAGCGTCTCTTGTTTTTGCCGCTGACAGACTTAGATTATTATTCTAAATGTCTGACAATATGAAAGGATCCCTACAGAGATAGACCTTTTAGTTAAAGAGTAAGATCCTTTTAGTTTAACATCAAACAGCCTCAAAATCACTGTCACCAAACCCACCAGACTCCATGTAAATAAAAAGGACTTTTGGTGTGTATAGAGCCAGACTCCATGTAAATAATCAGGACTTTTAGCGTGTATAGAGCCAGACTCCATGTAAATAATCACTACTTTTAGCGTGTATAGAGCCAGCATATCTCCACATGTAAATGGGTGAATTAAGGGTTTATTTCAACCAGACCAGAGTGGTGATTGTTGGAGCAGTGGAGAGATGAACCAAGACGGCTTTTGATAGTTTAATTTAGTTTCTGTAGACTTTGAATTAGGGGTTGCACAGACTAGTCGCTGATCACGTGTTTTTGTCACTGACACAGACCTGTAGCACCGTCACTGGCAAAATTAGTCAAAAACCCAGCTCATTTGGAACTTAATTTGAAAGCCACGAAATGTTTGGGACATAAGGAGATATTGCCGCTAAGGACGAGGAGAGCTGCCTGTAGCAGTTTGGATTTCTGCTATGCTAAAGGACGTTTGTCAGCTGTTTGTGTAAAGACTCACAGGAGCTACGTGCTGATGCTAACGTTACAGGCTGTCTAGCATCGGATCACTGGATTATCGCACGGAGCCCAACGTTTATTAACACTTTATTAACGTTTATTAACACTTTATGTCTATTTAAATTGCGTGCACGCATAACTAAGCATAGACCCAATGCATTTGTTGCCAACGGGGATGGATAATAGACTTTGCACTGAGTGTTTGTTTACTGCGAACTTTTGATCGCGGAGATGCCCGACGCAGCGTCAGACATAAAGTTACCTCTGGTAAACCTAGTAGTATGAGTTTAGCATGTTGAAGCACAATAGGCGATATGCACAGGCAAGCTTGACGTATATCCGGTTAAATCTCTGGATGGATGTAAACTTCCGGTTATCGTAGAATGCTGTGATACTGTATGCTAACATTGAATGCTTGTCGTTAAACATCCAAAACTGTTAATTTTAGTCGTTTTGTGTTTATGTTAATGTTTTACTTGTAATACTTCGGCTTGACTATTAACGCGATGACGTGTAAACGTACAAGTGTCCTTTCAAAAATGGGATGACAGCTCTTCCAGCCATCACTGCTGTGTGCCGCAATGTAGCTAGCTACAGTGTCTGCAAGATGCAATTCTTCTGTTTTTTACTTTCCCCAAAGACAGTGAATTACATAACCGCTGCCTCATCGCCCTGCTTGTGAGCTAGATGGATCTCCGTCACACGCAAAGTAAACGTCCCTGGGTTAGTGGACTACCTAATTCAATGAGAGCTAGCCTGCTAGCCTCCTCGAACGAGAGCTTTGACATTCACAAAAATGCATGAAATTGAAATCGGACACAAGTGTTAGCTTTGTAAGACCTTTAGGTAGCTGTAATATAGCTAAGTTGCGTGACGACAACCAAAGTGTAAATATACTATAGTTATGCCGGTAGCCAGCCAGAAACTGTCACTTTGTCCTGGGTATGGAGCACAGCGGGCTGCCGCTGTCTCGTCGGACTGTGGACCTTCTGAAGTCCGACACGTCTTACCAAATTTGTAATTATCCATCAATTTTCGTAAAACGGTCCATATTTGAGCTTTATATAGTTGATTTCTCTGCCATCATAACGGTCTACTGTCACTGTCTAATGTTTTCTACCGGTAACCGGAAATGCCCTAGCATCCTTTCGCCAATGCGGAAGTGATGCGTGCATAGAGCCCATTGGGTAGTTGAACTCACTGCAAAAGCGCTTGCTGATAAATTGGACAGGTTGCAAAATGCTAGAAAGGCTAAGCTACACAAAGCAAGCCTCCTTAAGAAAATCAATACAAGGTTTGATATTAAAGGGTGATGATATACAGGTATTTGATTAGCCCAGTGGTTCTCAACCGGTGGGGCCCGCCCCCCTAGGGGGGTGTGGACACTCTCCCGGGGGGGCGCGAGTAGGCTACAGGATGGGAGGAAGAAAAAAAAAATCTGAAAAAAAGTCACGAAATACTAAATCTAATGTGTATATATAGCATATTTGTCATAATATAAACAGTCTCCCAAAGAGAAAATGGTATCTCCCTAGAGAGAGAGAGAGAGAGACCGGTCAGCGAGGTTGTCAAGCCCACAGGGCACGCTTGTGGAGTTTAACTCCGAAAAGACAGTTAACCACAGGTTCCCATCAATCTTATGATGGACATGTGTTGTGATATTTAAACAAACGATCCGGCGAAATAAAAGCCTCTTATTTACGAGACCGGTCTGAGAGACCTCCAGCTTACAGCGAGGTCTCTGAGCATGTCTGTCCGAGCGACGAGCTAGCAGCCAGGGCAGGCGCCTGCTGGCTGTTGCCTCACTTCATGGAGCTCCGATGAATCGCGCCCTGGGTTACTGAGCGGGGTGTAAATGTAGCCAGTATTTTTTTTTTAACTGCTAGGCAGTGCACTTAGCTACCCCTCTGCCTTTTTCACCGTCGTGCAAGAAGACGTGCAGAATAATGACAGGAGATGGTGCAGTAGCCAAACTCGGTGCAGTACCACTGTCCAATGACACAGTCGCTAGGAGAATTTCAGACATGTCTAATGATATCAGAGAGTAACTGATAGAGTTCATAAAAAAGAGTCCTTACTACACGCTGCAGCTGGACGAATCCACTAATATTGCTGGGCAGGCATCTGCGGGACAAGGCGATTGAGGAGGATGTCCTGTTTTGCCGGCCTCTTCAGTTGCACACTACAGGAGAACCCATCTTCAATGTCCTTGATATTTTTATCCGTGGAAATGGTTTGGCTTGGGAGCGATGCATTGGCCTATGCACGGATGGTGCGCGGGCAACGTGTGCATGCTAGCTGCTTGCGTTCAGCAAGTAGCTCTACTTGTGAAATGGACACATTGCATGGTCCATCGCGAAGCACTAGCTGCAAAATAAATGCCGGTTCTCTTTGACTCCGTGCCGAACCAATCTGTGAAAATGATAAATCTCATCAAATCACGGCTGCTAAACTCTCGCTTGTTTGGGGTCCTCTGCCAGGAGATGGGGTCAGGGCACGAACAGCTGCTTCTGCACACTGAAGTTCGCTGGCTCTCCAGGGGGCGGATGTTACAGTGGTTGTATGAAATCAAATCAGATCTGGCAAAACCTCTGGATGACACTATGTGGCGTCTCTGTCCTATTTGGTCGATATATTTGACCGCTTGAATGGCCTCAACTTGTCTTTGCAAGGCCGCTAAACTCATATTTTATCTATCTATCTATCTATCTATCTATCTATCTATCTATCTATCTATCTATCTATCTATCTATCTATCCATCCATCCATCCAAGGTGGTGTAGTGGGGGTGGCGCTGGGAAGGGGGAGAATGAACCAGCTTTGGGGGGGGCCCAGCTTGCAAAAGGTTGAGAACCCCTGGATTAGGCTAATGACTGAAATAGATGTTAATGACGTCATCATCGACTAGTCGACGCCAACTTGACTTGTGTTTTTTCTTTTCTTCCTTCTGACAGATGGAGTGATCCTCGTCGACCCTGAGTATCTGAAGGACAGGAAAGGTAGGACAGCTGCCTCCTCAACATCTGGAAACAGCTGCAGGCCGTTTCCTCCTAATCATTCACATTTAAAGGGTTTTTAAAAACGGGTAAAGTCAGTCAGTGTGAGGTCCAGCGCTGGTATTATAATACCATATTTATACATTACATTATGTGTTTTTAAACGTTTATTTTTTTAAGATGAAACACTGCAGGCATAAACCTGGTATTTTGTGCTCTTCATCTTCCAAAACATCTCATCTTCTTTCATTTTCATTCTTTTATTTTACTAAACTTTTCTCCTAAATTCACCTAAAGGTTCAGTTCTATTTTTTCAGTTCAGTTTATTTCTTATTTCATTCATATAAAAAAAAATGCAACAACAGCATTTACCATGAATGAAAAGGTTATTTTCATGGAGAAAGTTATTGTTAGATAACCTCTTGTTTCCTCTTTACTTGTTTCCTCTCCTCTTGTTTCATCGTTTTCTCTCCTCTTGTTTCCTCTCTCGTTTGCCGGTTCGTTTCCCTCTTGTTTCCGCTCTCATTTCTTTTGTTTCCTTGTTTCCTCTCCTCTTGTTTCCTTATTTCTTCTCTTGTTTCCTCTCCTCTTGTTTCTCCTCTTGTTTCCTCTTCCTCCCTGTAGTCTTCGTCACGCTCACCTGTGCGTTTCGTTACGGCCGTGAGGACCTGGACGTCCTGGGTCTGTCCTTCCGGAAAGATCTCTACATCTCCACCTTCCAGGTGAGTGCTGCAAACCTCCAACTACACCTGAACACAACACCGGGACGCAGACACCTGGACACAACACAGGGACACAGACACCTGAACACAACACAGGGACACAGACACCTGAACACAACACAGGGACACAGACACCTGAACACAACACCGGGAGGCAGACACGTGAACACAACACCGGGAGGCAGACACCTGAACACAACACAGGGACACAGACACCTGAACACAACACAGGGACACAGACACCTGAACACAACACAGGGACACAGACACCTGAACACAACACAGGGACACAGACACCTGAACACAACACAGGGACACAGACACCTGAACACAACACAGGGACACAGACACCTGAACACAACAGTCTGCAACTTAGTAGATTGACGGCGTTTCACACCTATACTTTGTATTAGGGATGCACCGATCCACATTTTTTCACTTCCGATCCCGATACCTGAATTTGGATATCGGCCGATACCGATACTATTCCGATACCAGAGCTGTGTTTGCTTTAATATTATTATTATCATTATTGTTGATTTTATATGATGCTGAAATAAACTCCTCATCAGGCAAGTATGATATGGACGTACGTATGCATGTATGTCCCAAAAGGCAACTTGAGGTAAGTATAAGGTCAGAAAAGGAAGTCAGAAAAACAGGAAAAATCTCATTCTGAAAACAGATATCCAACTGTAAGGGTTTCAAATTGATTGTCATGTCAATATTTATTACATTCCCAAAATGTCAAATACTTGAGTCTTGAAATATAAGAAAAGTGCAAGTGTAAAAATCTCACACACACACACACACACACACACACACACACACACACACACACACTATCAATAAAACAGTGTGTGAACAGCGCAAATCAAGCACACTGGCTCTTGTAGCATCAACAAATCAACGTTTTAAAATGTCAAATATCTGAAATATAAGAAAAATGCAATAACTGTAAACATCTTACACACACACTTAGTTACACACACACACACACACCTCTGTTTTCACGGCTGCGCAGAGGCTGCTCTGAAACAGCGGCCGCCGGGAGACGATCCGCGGTCTCTGGGGGACGCAACAACGGGGAAATGAAACGCCACACGCCAGCGACAACCCCGGGACCGACGGTTGTGAAAGTCCTGCTTTGTTTTTGCATGTTGCTGTCTTGCTCTGCGGTGTTTCCACTGTGAAGTATTTCCAAACAGCGGACACACAGGATAGCATTGAGCTAGCCACAATGCTGCTCATGCTACAATCCTGCTAACTGGCTGCAAACTGCGGAATGGACTTCCTGAGCGGGGGCGTGTCTCATAACTCTGTGTCTCATTGAGCCGCGCCTCCGTTCAGGAAATGTATTCCACAGTTTGCAGCCAACCAGCAGACCAGCCGGCACCGGCAGGAATCACTTTTGGAGCCATTTCAGCAGACAACGTTAAAGTGCAGACATGGCTCGTGGTATCGGAAATCTCCGCAGGTTGGATCGGGAAAATCCGATACCTGAATTTCGCTGGTATCGGCCCCGATACCGATACTGGATCGGATCGGCCCCATCCCTACTTTGTATGCTTTAGTCCGAATCAGTTGATGAGTTTGTAAACTTGAGTGTTCTCTCTCTCTCCTCTCTCTTTGTGTCTCTGTGTCTTTCTCTCTTTGTGTGTGTCTCTCTCTCTCTCTGTCTCCCTGTCTCTCCCTCTGTTTCAGGCCTTCCCTCCGGTGCCAGAGGAGAAGAAAGCCAACAGCCGGCTGCAGGAGCGGCTGCTGAAGAAACTCGGCCAGCATGCACATCCCTTCTACTTCACTGTGAGTCCTGGGACACCTTAGTCTCTCAACTTAGAGTTGGTTCTGTAATAGGAAACATGTTTCCTAACAGCATGTAGGGAGAATCGTATGTAATCTTAGAATAGGAAGTTAGCTATTACAGAACCAACTCTAAGTTGTTATTTCATTGTGTGTTAAAATCAGCAGTGACATGCAAATAAAGGGATTTTTAGTTGTTTGGTTGCTGAAACTATTTGCCAATAAGCTGGTACATGACGCAGGCTTTATTCACAACACTTCCTCATGAGCAGACTTAATGTGAGGGGAAATTGTGAGTAAATCCTCCAAAGATGACTTCCCTTAAAATGAGATTAAAGATATAACATGTAACCGTTCCACCTTAAACTGTCTAAAAACAAATCAACCTATGTTCTATATGTTGAGTTGTGTACTCATATTGTCCCAAATGTTTCCAACAAAGTTCAAACAGAGAAACCAGTCGTTTTATTCAAGGTAACGCTCCGTTACATTTGGTCGCCTGTCGATGGCGTCGTATCCCCTTTGTGCAAAAAAAACCCCTCTCTCTGCAATCAAAACCCAACTTTGTCTTTTTTTTGTGAATCAACAAGTTCTGCTTCCAAGTCATAAAGTTTTGAGAGTCACAAATGGTTGAGGGAAGAGTTTCTATTGGTGGGTTTGCCCAGGCCACACCCACCTAGGGCTGTCAACAAATATTCTAAATTCGAATATATATCACTTTTTTTTCTTGAAATATATAAAAAAGAAAATCTTGGAATATTACAACTTTTAATTTGAAATATTACGACTTTTTGTCTTGAAATATTACAACTTTTTTTCTTGATTTATTACGACTTAATTTGAAATGTTAATTTTTTTGTGAAATATTACGACTTTTAATTTGAAATATTACAACTTTTTTTGTTGAAATGTTACACATTTTTTTCTTTGAATATTACAACTTTTAATTTGAAATATTATGACTTTTTTTCTTAAAATCATATTCTGTAGGATCTCTGTGGTTTTTTAAAAACAATATTTGAACATCATTTCCTGCAGTTCCCAGGCTTATCATCCACTCTGGGAGATGAATCGCTTCCATCCATCTAAAGTTCACCTTCATACCTCTGTGACTTCTGAAACCTCTCTGATCCGCTGAGTTATTCAGGGATCAGGGAGGACTAAACGCTGACGGTTTCCAAATAATACATTGATAAACGCAGCATGCTCTACCTGCTCTGCAGCAAACGGCAGCTTGTTCTGCTGCCTGGGAGCGGCCAAAAGTATCAGACATCATTTGTCTTTTACAGCTAAAAGCCACCGGACGTCACGTAACGTGATGACGTTATCACGAGCGTACAATGTGATGACGCGAAAGACTGAAGCCTAAGCTTTCTGCTGCAAAAAGAATGAAGGCTCTAGCTGTTCTGGTTTTTATTTAGAGCCATTTAAATCATGTAAAGAACGATATCCCACCACTCTGTGAGGATAATGTGAGCGCTGCCCTCTGGTGTTCAGTGTGTGAATGTGAACTCAGTTTGGGAAAGTTCCCACTGCTGAATTTGAACTCAGAAATTCAGATGTGGAACTTTTGTTTTCTTTTTCTTCTCTGCTGATTCAGATTCCTCAGAACCTCCCGTGTTCAGTCACTTTACAGCCCGGCCCAGAGGACACTGGGAAGGTAACGCGCACACACACACACACACACACACACACACACACACACACACACACACACACACACACACACACACACACACACACAGACACACACATACACACATACACACATACACACAGACACACAGACACACAGACACACAGACACACACACACACACACACACACACACACACAGTCTATATGCCACCATGGGCTTAGCGGATAGCGGTGGTACTGCACTCCATGGCCCAGAAAGACTTTTCACATAGACTTTACATAGCAAAAGAAACGTCTATATTTCAGCGAATAATTTGTTTCAGGCAGGGGAGGATTAAGGTGGTCAGGGGCCCCTAGGCTGCTCTTTGTGTGAGCCCCCCCCCCCCCCCCCCCCCCCCTTAATCGTTGTGCTTTACTGAAAAAATGTATTTAGTGCCATGCATGGTCCACTTAGGGCTGTACAATTAATCAAATTTTAATCACAATCACGATTTTGGCTTCCCACGATCAAATTTGCGTGATCGAGCGATATTTAAAATGCGTCATTCCCTTCATAGAACAGTTTTTGCAAAGCCAATCTAGCGCTCCATAAACCACTGTCTGATCACATGTCTCCATGAGCCAATCAGAGCTGTTCCCTGCCTGCACCGCGCAGCTTAGTTTCTAGATGTAGACCGTCACAGAGGACAGAGTAACGTGAGGAAAACTCCACAACAGGTAGCAGTCAGTCATCATAAGCCGGTCACGATGTTTACCAGTAAACACAACATTTTGTCCCGTCCGTTTTGTTTTTCAGACAACAGCAGTGACCATAGTGCTAGTTTGTGTCTTTTAGCTCATAGCTTTAGCAGCAGACTGTTGGAGGTCCCGCTGTTGGAATCCTACAGTGAAATACAGACACACTACACCGTTTAGCTGTCAGCATTTTAGCCGTGTTTAATCCAGTTACTACTGTGGCTAACGGTAGGCTAACGCTACCTGCTGTGTAACGTGTTATTAGTGTTTACTAGCGTGACATGCAGCGATGTTTATGTTGCCTCTAACGTGGGTTTCGGAGCATCAGAGCGCAACGCAGACATGTAAGTAGCAGTGTAATGAGCCACAGAAATCCGCGTAGCTATTTTGTCTGGTAGATGCCAGGCACCACATGCGCCGTTAACGTGAACAGAAAAATGCATGTGTGGAAAGCGGTCGCACAACGGATGTATTAGTAAGAATGTAGCACAATATGGATGTAAAAGCAGTTATAATTGTATAATTATGTGACAATAAAATTTGTTTTGGCTAAAATCAACAAATAATCGTGATAATTAATCGTGATCTCAATATTGATCAAAATAATCGTGATTATCCTTTTGGCATAATCGTGCAGCCCTACCCCCAATATATATTGTTGAATAGAATTGTAATAAAACATTACAGTTTCTCATCCTATTTTATGGTACAACTGGTATTCCTAACAAATTGGGTCTAGGCCTAACACCATATCATTGTGCAAATTTACTTAATTTCTACCTAGTCAGGAGTCATGAAGGCCAAAATACAACCAGCATCATCATCAAGAATGAAGACTGAACATAAAGATTGCGTCATTTACGTGCATATTAAGTAGCCACGTTGGTTTGTTTTGGTCTTATAATACATCCATAAATGCTCCAGCAGAGGATGGTTAGTTTAGCCAGCAGTTAAGTTTACAAGAATTTGTCCACATTTCAAGATTTGAGGCAAACTAAGATAAACAGTTAGACTACAACCGACAGCTTTTGTTTTAGCTTGTTTGTCAAAATTCGCTATTTAGAGTAGAGAAGAGCTGTGTTTGTGTAAACAGCGCGGTGGACGAGAGTGGACTGCGCCCAGACAGAGACTGAAATATATCGCTTCCTACATGTGTATGCCTGTAGACAGGTGAGTGGGTATTGATACGCATTTACTTTTAGTTTTTATTGTACCCTACTTACAGTAACGAGCGTAGCGCTATCTTTCCCAGTCAGGTGCATGTGCTGCGTGTTGTAACACACCTCTGCTGTGTGTGTGTGTGTGTGTGTGTGTGTGTGTGTGTGTGTGTGTGTGTGTGTGCGCGTGTGCATGCAGCGCGAGCATCGCTGTTCAGAATCCCGTCTATCTTGCAAAATGTAACGCTTGTATCCAAATGAATTGTGCTTTAAGCTGCAGGCCATCCATTTATAACGACCTCATCCACATTGTCAAATCATTTAGATATTGAGCCATTATTACCTTCTTTTAAATCTTTTAGATAACAGGAGCCTATGATTTACTGTAGTAGCCTAGCCATCCTAACAACACACTACCTGAACGCCTTTTTCTAGTCTCCCGTTTCACTCTCCACAACACTGTCTTCGGGCAAAAAGTCACGACGTGAGATCGTTAGCAGTTAGCTAGTTAGCCTGTTTATGTTTCTTGTACTGTTAGCCTTAGCTTGGTATTTATTTTTTACCTTGATTTTGGTATCTGCGTTTCAAAGCCATCTCCCGCTGTGACGTTTTTGGTGGAGCTGTCCGTTTAATAGTTGACTCGGAAGAAAGTGCCACAATAAAATCAACATAGAGGAAACACTGCATTGTGGAATCACTCCCCCAAATTCCCTGAAATATTACCGATGACATGATGAGCTAGCTGCTGCAACAGCTAAGGATCCCGCTGCAAACGTTTCAACCCCAGCTCCGATGTTAGCTGATGGTAGCTGGCAGTCCTCCTGCTGTGGATCTTGTCTTCGACTGAATGAAGATTCAGCAACCTTGAAATATCCAGTCAATTTAGGGATTTTTTTCAGGATATCTTGTTCTCTTAACCTTTGTATTTTACGTTTTTGTGCTCCACTTTCATGCTTTCTTTCGGCCATTCTGCCACTATGCCGTCCAGTAATAGTAGTGACATAAATGAAAATGATTGACATGATTTGACCAGCAGCAGCTGATTGGATATCCAATCTACCCAATCACCTGCTTGTTTTTTTTAAATGTTTCTTATGGGCCAATTAGGGTCTTTTTTTGTTCACGCTGAAGTAAATTTAAAATATCTGAGGCCCCTGCACACGTGAGGCCCCTAGGCTGCAGCCTAGCAAGCCTGTGCATTAATCCGCGCCTGGTTTCAGGGTATATAAACTTACCAGTCCGAACACTTAAAGGTTCCTTGTTTAAAATGTCATGTTTTTAACATTTTTAACATTCACTAGTAGCGAATACAGAATTATTAAATTAGAAATGATGAACGCGCATAATGGACGCGAGCAGACCCGCGGGACCCACTCACATGACTGTTCTCCCGAGGATGTAGCTAGCTGTAATAAATAATAGCGCTACCTGATGGTTGTAATTCACCATGTGTTATATAAATACGTCCATGGTATTATCTTATGAAGTTATGATACATCAGAGGGATGTGTGTATGCTGTTAAGCCTGTTACATGGATGTAATGTCATTAGTGTTTCCCAAACTGGTGGGGCTATCGGCTAGCTAGCTAGTTGCTAACATCAGGGGTGCTAGCTATATGCCTACACAACGTTACTACAGACATGGTGATTACTTTGCCTTGGCTCTCTCTTATGATACACCCGAGGGCTGTATGCTGTAAAGCTTGTAACGTGGATGAAGGATGAAGCCATGGATGAGCTTTGTTCACTAAACTGCAGGCTAACTGCTAGCGCTAGTTAGTAGCTAGCTAGCTAGCTAGTAGCTCGACGTAATTATTAAATATCCTTGGTTGTCTAGCTAAATACATCTATCGTTTATTTAGCTAAGCATGTAGACGATCGGGCACAAAGAAAACACAATGTTTAACGTTAGTGAATGTTTTAGACAATAAAAACGGCGAGTTTGCCACTTGTAAGACACGAGAGAGAAGCTCATGAACGAGCATGTTGTTACCGGTTGCTAAGACAACGCAAACAAATTGTTGCTAGTGCGCGTGTCCATCGTGACGTCATGGGCCAAGAATGCGGAAGATCCGAGCTCCATGTTGTCTTAATGTGCTGTTGAGCACTCTCATTGGAACGTACGGGGCTTCCCGCCGAACACTGTATCCAGTTCTCTTAATACATCCATGATACAGACACACACACACAACTAGTCGAAACTACGTTCGAACTTACGCATAGCTGGTGCAACCCAGTGTAGGCTCACACACACGCACATACTTCAGTGTTTTCCTCTATTTAAAGTACTGTGAACTACTTCATTGTGTTCATGTGACTCAGCAGAATGAGGTTTACATCTAAAAACGAAAATGTAAGCAGCGTCTCTTCTCTTTGTGCAGGCCTGCGGTGTTGACTTTGAGATCCGAGCTTTCTGTGCCAAGTCAATAGAAGAGAAGATTCACAAGAGGTGAGTTCAGACTCAAACCCATTAATCCATTATCAAAATAGCTGGAGATTAATAGTTGACAACTAATCCATTCATCTTTGCTGCTCTAAGGGGAAGCACTGTGTATATATACACACGTGTTACTGTAGGCAGTCAGATGGAAATTAAGTATGTGATGTTTTTAGGAACTCGGTGCGTCTGGTGATCAGGAAGGTTCAGTATGCTCCGGAGAAGCCCGGCCCTCAGCCGATGGTGGAGACGACCCGCAGCTTCCTGATGTCTGACAGATCCTTACACCTGGAGGCCTCTCTGGACAAAGAGGTACACACACACACACACACACAGAGGGAGAGGGAGAGAGACACACACACACACACACACACACAGAGAGAGAGAGAGACACACACACACACACACACACACACACACACACACACAGAGAGAGAGAGAGACACAGAGAGACACACACAGAGAGAGAGAGAGACACAGAGAGACACACACACACAGAGAGACACACACACAGAGAGACACACACACAGAGAGAGGCACACACACACAGACACACACACACACAGAGAGAGAGAGACACACACACACACACACACACACAGAGAGAGAGACACACACACACACACACACACACACACAGAGAGAGAGAGAGACACTCACACACACACAGAGAGAGACACACACACACACACACACACACACACAGAGAGAGACACACACAGAGAGAGAGACACACACACACACACACACACACACACACACACTAAGGCATGGAGCCCGGGTTCGGAAAGATATTTAGAAATTATGGTCGGGGTTGGCCAGGCTCGGTCAATTCAGCGCGGTGAGGCATTTATTGTAAAATGGTGCTGCTGCTCCTTTTAAGCAAGTGTGTGGGGGGGGGGGGGGTGTCTCTGTGTGGAAGCTGGTCAGAAGAGAGATAGAGAAAGAGGAAGCAGACGTGTAAATGCGACCGGAGCAGAGTAATTCATGTTATAACGGTGACCGGAGCAGAGTAATTCATGTTATGACGGTGACCGGAGCAGAGTAATTCATGTTATAACGGTGACCGGAGCAGAGTAATTCATGTTATTACGGTGACCGGAGCAGAGTAATTCATGTTATAACGGTGACCGGAGCAGAGTAATTCATGTTATTACGGTGACCGGAGCAGAGTAATTCATGTTATTACGGTGACCGGAGCAGAGTAATTCATGTTATAACGGTGACCGGAGCAGAGTAATTCATTCACACACACGCGCACTCATAGACACACACGCACAGCGACACACATGCGCACACACGCATCAGAGACATACACACGTACAGACACACACACACAGAGAGACAGAGATACACGCACACTCAGATACACACACGCACCACATGCACACAGATACACACACGCACCACATGCACACAGATACACACACGCACCACATGCACACAGATATGCACACAGATACACACACGCACCACATGCACACAGATACACACACGCACACACACACACACACACACACACCCATGCATGCACACAGACACACACATATAGACTCAGACACACACATATAGACGCACACACAAACATACAGATACACACTGACACACACAGACACCCACAGAGACACACACGCACAGACACACGCACCACATGCACATAGACACACACATACAGAGACACACACACCCATGCATGCTCACAGACACACGTATAGACTCACACACAGAAGCGCGCACATACACACACACACACACACACACACACACACACACACACACACACGTACACAGATACACACAGACACACCGACACACACGCACACAGACACACACACATACAGACGTGAAATGGAGGACCTGCGTTTTCGCCGCACTGAGTCAGTGTGTGAATGCACGCTTACTTTGCAGATTCAAAGTCATCTCCCCTCAGATTTATCTGTAGGACCCTTTGGAGGGGTCCGACCCCTGTGTTTGGAACCACCGGACTAAACTATCTTACTATTGATAACGTAGTTTAAAGTAGCTTTTTTTTTATCAATCTTTTCATCAAGCTGTCTCCTGTTTTTAATCAACACATTCTCCTGATTTAGACTACACTAATGAATGCCTTCTTTTCCCATGATTCATTGTGTGCAGCTGTATTACCACGGAGAGCCCATCAGCGTCAATGTCCACGTCACCAACAACTCCACCAAGACCGTCAAGAGAGTCAAGATTTCCGGTACGTCCGTCTGTCCGTCTCCATGTCTTTAAAGGTTCAGTCCTCCGACTCTGAGCCACAAATCTCCACTAAACTTCACTTCAGTAGCTGTGTTGGAAATAGTTCCGTGTGTGTCTATATGTGCGTGTGTCTTTTTGCATGCGTGTGTGTGTGTGTGTGTGTACATACAGTATCTCACAGAAGTGAGTACACCCCTCACATTTTAGTAAATATTTCATTATATCTTTTAATGGGACAATATTGAAGAAATTACACTTGTAATGTAAAGTATTAAGTGTACAGCTTGTAAAACAGTGTAAATGTGCTGTCCCCTCAAAATAACTCAACACACAGCCAGTAATGTCTAAACCGCTGGCAACAAAAGTGAGTACACCCCTATGTTAAATTCCCATAGAGGCAGGCAGATTTTATTATTAAAGGCCAGTTATTTCATGGATCCAGGATAGTATGCATCCTGATAAAGTTCTCTTGGCCTTTGGAATTAAAATAAAAAACATCATCACATACCCTTCACCATGCCTAGAGATTGGCATGGTTTTATGTCGGTTAGCCTAATAGCTGGTTTGATTTGCATTGAGAGATGATCTTATGGAAAGCACCCCATGCCAATCTCTAGGTATGGTTTGTTTATTCAGAATGGAACGGATCGCAAATGGATCGGAATGAAGAAACGTAACAAAAAACCTCGACCTATAGCTCCTTCAACATAATCAAAGCCCTGGAACCATATAGGAGACTTTCTTGTCTCCATCACCTGAATACTGTCCTTCGCCACGGTCTGCTTGCTGACGCACTGGCCGACAACAGCGCTGCAGATGGGGGAGACACAATGTAGCACTGTTTACCTCTCACGTCAGTGCAGGACATGCACCCAGAGCTACGGGAGAAGCTGGAGAGGCAGAGCTTTCTTCCCACCGAATTAGGCTACCGTAATAAAGTAATGTTTAAAAAAAACACAAATACTTGATCAAGGGCCGAAGATAGCGGCGGAAAATATCGGCCTGGCCCTCGGGCAGAGAATCTAAACTCTAATATATATTTGGGCTGTCAAAATAACGCGTTAAGTTTGATAAATTAATCTGAGAAAAAAATCTAAAATAAAAAACAATTTTTAAAAGAATTTAAAAAATAATCCATTCCATATTGACCTTTCACCCAGAGCTGTTCTAGCCACCATTCGACTGTAAAATGAAGGAGACGAGAGAATGCGTTGCCACAGGCAACAGAAACATCACTACACGTGACGCTAGTTAACACTACAGTCAACAGCAGGTAACGTTAGCCTGCCGCTAGCTAGCAGCTGGATTAAACACTGTTAAAATGCTCACAGCTAACGGTGTAAAGTTTGACTGTTCTGCCGTTGACGCAAAAACACAGACGGAGACGGTGCGTTCACATGAAACTGGTAACCTACAGCCTTGTGGTGCATTCAAAGTTATTGTAAAATCTGGTGGATGTTTTTGTCGTTCAAGAACAATTACTGCTAGTGAAATAACCCTATTCCTGATTCAGGAATCCTGAAACACTTTTGAATTTATTTCCTCAGCATATTAGGTCATATTGTTGATTGTTATGGTCATTATTTGATCAGTGAAAATAATAATAAGAGAGAGCTTTTTTAACTTTAATGTCACTAATGCTGATTATTCATTGATTCATTTGAATTGAAATATTTAAAATACTTTCACAGCAAAAATTATGTATGCGATTAATTTAGATTAATCACAGAGTATGTATTAAATTTGATTACATTCTTCAATCGATTAAAAAATTTTTATATCTCGCGATATTACCATAAGATCGTCTCTCAATGCAAATCAAACCAGCTATTAGGCTAACCGACATAAAACCATGCCAATCTCTAGGTATGGTGAAGGGTATGTGATGATGTGGGGCTATTTTAATTCCAAAGGCCAAGGGAACTTTATCAGGATGCATAGTATCCTGGATCCATGAAATAACTGGCCTTTAATAATAAAAATCTGCCTGCTGCCTCTATGGGAATTTAGCATAGGGGTGTGTATACTTATGCCCCCTGTATTTTAAGGAAGAACATTTTTTTTTTTATTCCTCTTTTTAGTCAACTTTAGCCTGGGTATGTATACTTGTGTGTGTGTGTGTGTGTGTATATATATATATATATATATATATATATATATATATATATATATATATATATATATATATATATATATATATATATATATATATATATATATAGTGTGTGTTCGTCATTTTGTAGTGGTGTTCGAATTCTCCGCGGTCAATTTCATTCACTATATATATAAAAATACCCATAATGCACAGCTTATTTGAGTGTACATACGATGTACTCTACATTTTACTCCCGTATGCCACAATGCAACGCGGTCGTGTTTTCCTGAAGAAGAAGCCGAAGCAGAAAAGGAAAAAATGGAGCAGACTTTTGTTTCTAAACAGTGGAAATGTAACGTGCAACATATATAATATACAACGTTTTAGTATTCTCCTGAGTGCTCTGTTTGTTTCAGGGACGTATTAGAAGTATTTTAGTTTGGATTTGTTTATCCGGGGAGCGTGCCTATGTTCCCACAGCCCAATGTTCCCACATTTCTACGATTTTTTTCAAAATTAGGCCCTATGTTCCCACATTTCCTTTTTCATAAATTTGTATCAGATTTGATCCCCTTTTCTCCCAATTTGGTAGCCAATTACACCCATCCTATTATCCAGTAGCAATGGACTACAGATGGAATGTAACTCTAACATAGGGCCTAATTTTAAGAAAAATCCCACAGAAATGTGGGAACATAGGGCTGACCCCATTTACAAGTTGCTGGGCGCGCCGGCCTCCGTCACACAAATAACAATTTTGCATTGTAATATTATTTTTTTTAATCTTCTGTATGTGTGTGTGCTGCTGTGTGTCCCTGTGTGTGTAACAAGCATAGTGCGCGCGCGCTGTGCACAAGTCTAGGAGCATTTTACTGATGTGCTGTTAAAATAACAATGAAATGCTGCGTTATTGACTTTAGACCAGGTTTTTGTTGGTCAATGGTGCCATCACTTCCCGCTGCCTCAAGATGGCAATACACCCAGAATGCACCTGAACACACCTCCCTGTAAGACCAGCATGCCCAGAATGCACCTGAACACACCTCCCTGTAAGACCAGCACGCCCAGAATGCACCTGAACACACCTCCCTGTAAGACCAGCACGCCCAGAATGCACCTGAACACACCTCCCTGTAAGACCAGCACGCCCAGAATGCACCTGAACACACCTCCCTGTAAGACCAGCATGCCCATGGACGCAAAGATGGACGCAGGTGCATTTGCTATTTAAACGCCGTGGGCGCTGGACGGGAAACTGACAACTGCGTCGGTCTTAAACTAGCAAAGACAGCGGCGCTGGGCTTTGCACTGCGCTGGGCTGCGGCGGGTCAGGATAGGACCCGTAGAGTTTGGTTCTTTGAGTCAGGCACTGAAACAGTGTTTTGTTTCTCTGATATGAATTATGAAAGTATAACAGTACCTCTCTCTGTCTCCGCAGTGCGTCAGTATGCAGACATCTGCCTGTTCAGTACGGCCCAGTACAAGTGCCCAGTGGCCCAGCAGGAGGCGGAGTAAGTCCCAGTTTAATGTCTCCGTGCTCCCAGTTAGAATCTCCTCTTTTGTCTCTCACAGACTGTAGTTCAAGTACAAAGCTGATGTTTACTGGTTTGAACCAGATATTTGAATGGATTTAAACTAGAAAGAAACTGGTTTGAACTGGCTATAACAACTTTAACCCAGTATAGAGTCGATGTTTACTGGTTTAAATCAAACATAAACACCCTGATGATGTTATTAAAGCATCACAATATGATTCTTCAGACACTCAACGTTTAATATCATCACTATAATTTCTGATCTGAAGTCAGTCTGTGCAGTGCAGCAGAGTGGGCAAGGGCTTAACTGAACAGTTTGATTGACAGCAGCGTGTCGTCTCCATAGTGACCAGGTGTCATCCAGCTCCACCTTCTGTAAGGTGTACACTCTGACCCCGACGCTCGACAAGAACCGAGAGAAGAGAGGCCTCGCTCTGGACGGAAAACTCAAACACGAAGACACCAACCTGGCCTCCTCCACCATGTAAACACACAGACACACACACACACACACACACACACACACACACACACACACACACACACACACACACCCCGAGAGAGACATACACAGACACACGCACAGACACACACAGAGACACACACACACACACACACACACACACACACACACACACACACACACACACACACACACACACACACACAGAGAGAGACACACACACACACACACACACACAGAGACACACACACACACACAGAGACACACGCACACACACAGACACACGCACACACACACACACACACACGCACAGAGACACACACACACACGCACAGAGACACATACACACACAGACACACGCACACACACGCACAGAGACACATACACACACACACACACACACACGCACAGAGACACACACACACACGCACAGAGACACATACACATACACACACAGAGACACACACACACACACACACACACAGAGACACACACCCACACACACACACACACAGACACACAGAGACACACACACACACACACTGTGTAAAATGTTTGTTCGGTTTCTTTTTTATTTTTATGAAAGAACCATTCCGGCGTTGACAGTTTCCTATTTATTGAAAACACTTTCCATCGTTTCTAGAGTTAAAGAATCTGTTATTTTTTGTTTGGTATTTTTCTCTCTTGTCATCAGATGTCATGACCAGTCGACCAAACCAAGTCCGTCACTCAATTCTATCTGACTTCCTGTCAGTCTCTCAGCTCCGAATCCATTGGTTCCTACTGAAGACGTTTAAACTTTAAAAACACAAATATATAGTTATATTTTGAAAAACTAGACCTGCAGGCTGGTTACCCTGATCTAGAAGAGTTGTGGGACTTTATATAACTTTTCTGGATTTCTGAAATCTTGTTATTCAGGCGTGTTCATGCGTTGACGTCAACGCGGCGCTCTGTCGTGTGTTTCAGTGTCAAGGATGTCACCAACAAGGAAGTCCTGGGGATCCTGGTGTCCTACAGAGTCAAAGTCAAGCTGGTGGTCTCACGTGGAGGGTACGACACACACACACACACACACACACACACACACACACACACACACACACACACTTTGCTGACATCACTCCCTGTCCTGTCAGCCTCACTTTTTCCTGGTTGTGTCTAGAAGAGATACAGATACGGCTGGAAATTCTGCAAAATCTAGGCTTATATAATAATATATAATTTCAAAACTTTCACCCAGGAAACTTGTTTCCTTAAAAGTGTTTTTTAACCAAACCGCGATCTGTTTCCTAAACTTAACTAGTCGTTTTGGTGCATAAACTTAACTGTCGTCGCCGTAGCTGTATCCCCTCGAACCTACCCGTTTCCTGTTAATATCATCAGTGGAGTTTTGAGTTTTGTTTCTTTTCTTTTTCCAGACTTTTTTTCCAGTAGATTTTTAAAGGTTTGTTGCCGAGCTGCACCCACATCAATTAAATAAAAAAGACTAGAAGAAGAAATAGAAGTTGTAATCGTGTTTCCCTGTATTCATCCGTCTGTTATGCCAAATATATGTAAAAACAATAATGAATCCGTAAAGTAGTAGTTTTAGTTCCTCCCTCACTCCCTTTGTTCCTTCTCCCTACCTCCCTTCCTACGTCCCTCCTTCCCCCCTTTTGTTCCTCCCATCCTCCCTCCCTTCAGTAACGTAGTAGTGTAACGAACCCAGAGTATGCCCGTCGCTTTAAACCTTATGAAGTTTTATTAAACCAAAAACAATACTAGATTTTAAAGCTGAATCCTGATGAGTGACTCCTGATTGGTGCAGCTCGGTCTCGACTTCCTGCCCGTCCTCTAACTTCCTGTTGTCACTTAATGTTACCGTGGAAACGTCTGCTTGTTGCTGTAGTTGCTCCTCACTGTCTCTTTAGGTGATGAAGTTGTTGTGAACATGTCGCCTCCTGCTTTTCTTTTCATTTCATCTCCCCTCTGTGTTTTTGGCTGTTTGATTCCTTCCTCCCTCCCTACCTCCCTCCCTCCCTTCTTTCCTTACTGCCTCCCTACCTCCTGCACTCCCTCCATTCCTCCCTCCCTTCGTTCCTTCCTCCCTCCCTTCTTTCCTTACTCCCTCCTGCCCTCCCTACCTTCCTCCCTCCCTTTGTTCCTTCCTCCCTACCTACCTCCCTACCTACCGCCTTTCCTCCCTCCCTCCCTTCCTACCTCCCGCCCGCCCTCCCTACTTCCCTCCTTTCCTCTTTCTCTCCCTCCCTCCCTCCCTTCGTTCCTTCCTCCCTGCCTACCTCGCTACCTTTCTCCCACCCCCCCTCTGTGTCCCCCCCTGCAGGCTGCTGAGAGGCATGTTGGACAGGTAAATGTGACCGACAGCCTCAGTGTTCATTTACTCTGATCTGAATCATTAAAACACAAACTGGTTTAATGAGAACACATCTGCTCTGATTTTAAAACTAGTTTACCTCTCATTTAAAACAATTGATGTGGTTCTAAACCAGTTCAAACTGGCTTTAAGCTAACCACAGGAGATACACCGGTTGTACCTGGGTTCAAATACGTTTAATTTGGGTTTAAATGAAAGTGTTTTGAACGTTGTTTCAGCTGCACATACGTTGCTTTAGACGGGAGGTAAACTGGATTAAGGTGGGTTTAAACTAGTTTTAATTGAACCAGTTTAAAACCAAATTGATTGAAAATCTGTGAAAACCCGGGATAAGTTTCTTTCAAATTTGGTTTGAAATGATAAACTGGTTTAAACTGTTTTTAGTAACAAGAGTATTTCCTTTAAATCAGAGGTTAAATGGAAATACAGTGGGTTTAAACTAGTTTGAACTGGTTTTAAATATATTTAACCAGTTTTAAACTGGTTTACAAACCAGAGACACACAGACAGAGACACACACACAGAGAGAGAGCGAGAGACCCCAGAGAGAAACTGGAGTGACTATAGATACAGCTGCTCTTATTTAGGCTTTTAATTTGAAACATTTACAGGAAGTGTTGAGATTCACAGATGGTAACTTATTTTAAAAGTAAGTAGAAGTGTGAGTAAAATGAGGAAAAGTTTATGTAGGACTTATCACAGACAGTCACAACGTGCTTCACAGGCCAAATACAGAAACACATAACAAATCAAACATAAAATATAAAATTGATGTCCTATTTAATCATAAAAAGCACAATAGTGAGAGGAACTGAGTGAATTAAAACTGTATTTGTGTTAATTAATCAGCAGTGCCGTGACTTGACTGTTTACTAACTGAATTAGCATCATGCTAAGCTAGTTTATAATTGTCTATTGATGTAATGAACACTTTAAAATGAGACCAGAATCTTTTTTTAACCCTTTTTTATTTATTTTGAACCAAACTAGGGACCCTAATTACAACCCCAAATCCGAAAAAGTTGGGACAGTATGGAAAACACAAATAAAAAAAGAAAGTAGTGATTTCTAAATGTACTTTGACTTGTATTTCATTGCAGACAATACAACAGCACATAATTTAATGTGTTCCTCGTGATTTCTATTGTTGTTGTTTTTTTTTCAAAAAAAAAAAATTCCTATTTTGGTTCTTGCAACACATTTCAAAAAAAGTTGGAACAGTAAAGCATTTACCACTTTGTAATGTTGCCATTCCTTTTCACAACACTTAAAAGACGTTTAGGGACTGAAGACACCAAGTGATGAAGTGTTTCAGGTGTAATTTTGTCCCATTCTTGCTGCAAACAAGTCTTAAGGTGGGCAACAGTACGGGGTCTACATTGTCGCATTTTGCGCTTCAAAATGTGCCACACATTCTCTATTGGAGACAGGTCGGGACTGCAGGCAGGCCAGTCAAGTACCCGTATCCTCTTCCTCTGCAGTCAGGACTTTGTAATGTGTGCAGAATGTGGTTTTGCATTATCTTGTTGAAATATGCATGGACGTCCCTGGAAAAGATGTCTTCTTGAAGGCAGCATATTGTGCTCCAAAATCTCTATGTACTTTTCAGCATTAATGGTGCCATCACAGAAGTGCAAGTTACCTTTGCCAAGGGCACAACCCCATACCATGACAGACCCTGGCTTTTTGACTTGTTGCTGGTAACAGTCTGGATGATCCATTTCTTCTTTGGTCCGGAGCACACGGCGTCCATTTCTCCCAAACGATACCTGAAATACTGATTCATCTGACCACATTACACGTTTCCACTGTGTGATGGTCCATCCCAGATGCCTCCGAGCCCAGAGAAGTTAACGGCGCTTCTAGACACTGTTAACATAGGGCTTTCTTTTGGCACAGTACAGTTTTAACTGGCATTTGTGGCTGTAACTACGTATTGTGGTACTTGACAAAGGTTTGCCAAAGTAGTCCTGCGCCCATGTGGTGATATTGCTGATAGATGAATGACGATTCTTGATGCAGTGCCGCCTGAGGGATCGGAGATCACGGTTGTTCAGCTTAGGCTTGCGCCCTTGTCCTTTACGCACTGAAATTACTCCACATTCCTTGAATCTTTTAATTATGTTATGCACTGTTGAAGGTGAAATAAGCAAATGTCTTATCTTTCTTTGAGGAACATTGTTTTTAAACATTTCAATAATTTTCTCACGGATTTGTTGGCAAACTGGCGATCCTCGGCCCGTCTTTGCTCCTAAAGGACTAGACCTTTCTTGGATGCTGCTTTAGTACCAAATCATAATTACAATCACCTGTTGACATCACCTGTTTCAAATCACGTCATTATTTAACCAATTTACCTGATTACTAGCCCTCAATTGCTTGTTGCAGGTCTGAATGACAGGGAAGGATGTATATTTATAAATGAAATTAGGTTAACCAGACAAAACATGAAATATTTTGTGTTCATATTATCTGCAATGAAATACAAGTCAAAGTACATTTAGAAATCACTACTTTCTTTTTTTATTTGTGTTTTCCATACTGTCCCAACTTTTTCTGATTTGGGGTTGTATACACACAGACTGTAATACTCTGTAGAGTGTGTACTTCTACACACAGACTGTGTGAATCCTGGATTTGTTGCATCCCTAAACCTACACATACATATAAATACATATGCGTACACTATACAATAACAAAATAAATACAAGTAACGTGGGACCAGAATATTTAGATGGTTTGTATTTATTTAGTTATTTCGAGAATGTAGAATTCAACATCACACACAACATTCACAACAGCGGTATAAATTTAATGAACACTTAGTTTAATGAAGTGAAAGGAAAGTTATCTAAACCTGTCGTGTAGCTCTCTGATTGGTTGGCTTTCAGTTGATTTTCAAAGTAAAATATCAGTCGGCCACTGTGAGATCCTCGGAGCAGATTTTATTGGAAACTACATATAATTGGTATGTTGATTTAAAACCAGGAAGTGGACTGAGCGGACACAAAGTGACGGCGTGTCTGTGTGTTTGTTTTGTTTTTCAGAGACGTTTCGGTGGAGCTGCCCTTCATTCTAATGCATCCTAAACCTGTGGAGCCGCCGCTGTCCCGCCCACAGTCCGGTGAGTTACCAACACAAAAACCACCGTTACAGATACGGGTCGTAAAAGTCAGACGTTTTAAAGACCGTACAGGTGAACAGGGTCAACATTTAACTAACGGATATCAGTGTGAAACGTCCTGACATTAAGGCCATGTCCACACAAAGACGTTTGGATGCAAACGCATCCGTCTTCCCTGGTTTCGGTTCAAGAAAAGTCGCGTCTACATGAATCCATTTGTAAATGACTCAACACGCTACTTAATATGCCAGGCCTGTATGCGCTGTTATTGCTACAGAAATTAACGAAACGAAGAAGAGCAGCCTTCAGTTACTTCCACTTCCCTTCATAACATGACTAGCTAGTTCTCTTAATACAGCCATGGACTAGACTTGAATAACTTTCACCACTGCTCGTTATATAAAGGCCACCGCTAGAAAACGTGTCTTTGTTTACATTGTATAATGTGCTGTTGGATTGCTTTTTATTTTGCAATTCTGTCTGCTATCGGACATGATTGCAGCACGCTAGCTAGCTAGCAGAGCTAACGTTAGCTCTGCTAGCTGACATCGGCAGTCAACCATCAATGATCCGATGTCTTTTTGATAATCTAGCTACACGTTTTTCTTGCGGTAGCCTTTCTACAATAAGCCGTGCTAAAAGTTACTGTAATCCGTTCAAGGAGTTGATAAGCAGACAGATTAGCTAGCTAGTTGATAAATTGTCTACTTCCATTTCCATTCCTTATAAACAGCTAACATTACGTCCCCTGCTAACGGGGTTGAAGGCAGCAGGTCGAGGGGTGTGGCGATGACATCATCGATACGCACGTATGCGGTTTCGCTGTCCATACGAAGCCAAACGTGAGCCTTTTTTTTTTTTTTTTTTTTTCACCCTGGGACCAGGTTTCAAAAAAGTGCATTTACAGGATTCCTCTGGACGATCGGCCCAAACAATGCAAAAAAAGTGCGTTTGCATCAAAACGCGTCTTCGTCTGGATGGCCCCTAAGGCGACATTTACATCGCTACGTTTTGGTTTAAAAGGAATATCTTCTGCTACGTTTCCCCCTCTCATTCTCCCTGCTCTGGTGTTTCCCCCTCTCATTCCCCCTGCTCTGGCGTTTCCCCCTCTCATTCCCCCTGCTCTGGCGTTTCCCCCTCTCATTCCCCCTGCTCTGGCGTTTCCCCCTCTCATTCCCCCTGCTGTGGTGCTTCCGAGTCCCTAAACCGGAGACATTTGGAAACACTTCGGACCCGTTTTGGTTTAGAATCTGCGGGGTTGTGTTGTAGCCTCAACGGCCGCAAACGGAGACCTTTGGCAACACCGAATCCAATGTTTACAACGAGGTGTTTACATCCTGCGTGTTGTAGAGACAAAGGGCGGCTAATTTTTTCTGCTCGTAACGTGCACAAAAGGCCTCCTTTGTTTAGGATTTTGCTCATGTTTTGGGGGAAACCTAGCAAAACATATTCCTTTTTTAAACCCAACTGTAGCAATGTAAATGTAGCCTGAGAATGCACACAGCTCCGGCCTTTTTCCACCCCCTTTCCCTTCTTTATCATGCACTGCATTTCCGTGGAGACGAGAAGCAGTTTCCATGGAAACAACGGTGTGACATGCTAACAGAGTGTGTGTGGGTTTGTGTGTGTTGCAGCTGTGCCAGAGATGGACCCCCCCATCGACACCAATTTGATAGAATTCGACACAAAGTGAGTCTGGAGTCTTCTATTGAGTATCTTATTTGATTTATAACAACTGTTGGTTCTACAAATTCAGAGTCTGTAGAACAAAACGTGTAAGAATGTAAAAGTGCAGCTGGAACGGTCGGTCCATTAATCAGTTAGTCGACTGACAGAATTAGTTGTTTTTTTATCCTTAATTATTTAGATTTGTTTTATGATTTGAGTTCATTTTTTTTAAATCTTTTTAATTTCATTTAGATTTCTTTAAAAAAAGTTTTAATTAGTTTTATCATTTTTATATATATATATTTGTTTTACATTTTGATTTATTTTTATAATATAGCTTTTTTCTATGATGGCTGAGGAACCTTTTGACAACATTTTTGGGCCCAAACTATAAGAGAGAAATCAGTCAACATATTTGTTTCTCTTAAAAAGCATGTTAATAAACTAAACATGTCTGGCCCTTTATGGGATTATAATTTTCCAGTGAAATTGAGTTTGAAACCCCAAAGGATGAACGGTTCATTACACACACACACACACACACACACACACACACACACACACACACACACACACACACACACACACACACACACACACACACACACACACACACACACAGTAACACACACACACACACACACAGTAACACACACACACACACACACAGTGACACACACACAGTGACACACACACACACACACACACACAGTGACACACACAGTAACACACACACACACAGTAACACACACACACAGTAACACACACACACACACACACACAGTAACACACACACACACAATAACACACACACACACACACAGTAACACACACACTCAATGACGTTTTAATTGGAACCGTTAATTAATAAAAACTCTCTCTCTTCTTCCTTTTAGCAGCATTTCCCAGGACGACGACTTCGTCTTCGAGGACTTTGCCCGCCTGCGGCTCAAAGGTGCTGTGGACGACAAAGACGAGGACTGCTAGGAGCTCTCCAACCCTTCATACGCTCGCTTCGAAACCACACACGCACACACGCACTCTTGACATTACATTCCCCCGGTGGAGGGGGTGGATGAGGGCATGTTGGAAGCTCGGTGGTGTTCTTCCTCTTTTTGCTTCAGCCATTTCGTCATGCCGCCGCCATTTTTATAGCCGGCGTCTTCTTCTCCATCTGTCTTTCTCCGTTTGTCTTTTTTGCTGAAGTTTGAAAAAACTCTAAATGTTTAGCAGCTGCAGGACAGATGTTAGCGGTGCCGATCGGAGGGATGATCGATCAGCTGAATTAAGAAAAAACATAAGAAAAGTGTAGGACGCTGCAGCGCTTGTCTTTGCGCTTTTACTTTGAAATCATTTTTTTACGTTGATTTTTTTCCGCGGCGACGATCACCCTCTTGTACAAACAGAATATATATTTGAAACATAGAAAAAAATAATCTTCTACAAGCAGTTTGAGATCCGTGTTCAGTGGCGATCTATGCTTTTCTTCAAGTAAATACCGTAGATGCTTTTTACATCCTGGCTGCGAGGGGAAGACACACACATAAACACATGCGCGCGCGCGCGCGCGCGCGCACACACACACACACACACACTTCACCAGCATCCACTCTCATCACACTGAACCCTGTCTGTTCTGTCAGCCGCACTTTCTTTTTTGTTTTATTTTGAAAAGAACCATTCCAGCGTTGACGGAGTTTCCTTTATTTAAAACAATTTTTCATCTTTTCTGAAGTTAAATAATCTGTTAGTTTGTGTTCAGTATTTTTCTCTCTGTCATCAGATGTCATGACAAGACAACAAACCCCAAAAAGAGAAATTAGCCCATCTCTTAATTCTGTCTGACTTCCTGTCGGTCTTTCAGCTCCCAATCCATTGGTTCCTACTGAGGATGTTTAAACTTTAAAAACACAAATATGTAGCTATATTTTTTGGAAAACTAGACCTGCAGGCTTGTGGACTTGATCTGAAAGAGTTGTGGGACTTTATATAAATGATCTGGATTCCTAAAAATCTTAAAGGGGTGATAGAATGATTATATAGTGTATTTTACACTGTTCATTAAGGTCTCCTAATAGGATGTAACATTGGTTGGGCTGAAAATGCCATATACATGGTTGAGCAGCTACATACAAATACATTGAAGACGAGACAGTCTCATATTTCAGACACACTATTTCTTACTAAATTCACAACAGACTTTTTTATGCGAGAAATCAACTATATAAAGCTCAAATATGGGCTGTTTTACGAAAATGTATGGCTAATTACAAATTTGGTAAGACGTGTCGGACTTCAGATCCTCCACACAGTCTGACGAGACAGCGGCAGCCCGCTGCGCTCCATACCCAGGACAAAGTGACAGTTTCTGGGTTAGTGGACTACCGGGGCTCCGCGGAGCTCCGTGGAGCTGCTGGCACAGCTTTAGTATATTCACAGTCATGCCACTTATATTACAGCTACCCAAAGGTCTTACAAAGCTAACGCTTGTGTCCGATTTCAATTTAAGGCATTTTTGTGAATTTCAGAGACGTCGTTCAGGGGAGGCTAGCTAGCTAGCTCTCATTGATTGAGCTAGCTACATCCAGCTCACCACGGACTCAATCAATGAGAATCGTGCACAAGTTTATCTCCCCGATCGTTTGTTTAAATAACTCAACACATATCCGTTATAAGATTAACTGGAACCTGTGGTAAGAGATTGCGGGCGTAACAAGCTCACTGATCGCGCTCTCACTCACAGACGGACCATTTAGCTAGCTAGCTAGCTAGCTAGCAGGAGAGCGGAGGGAGAGCCCTGAAGCTCCGTCAAAGCCTCGGAATTTGGTAGTCCACTAACCCAGGAACGTTTACTTTGCGCGGATATGGAGCGCTGTGGGCTGCCGGCCGTGACGGAGCTCCATCCAGCTCACAGCTAACACGCAGCCCAGCCGCTGTCACGTTAGCCTGCTGATCTTGAGCTCCTGAACTCCGACACAGTCTGACAAAATTTGTAATTAGCCATCAACTTTCCTAAAACAGCACATAGTTGATTTCACACATAAAAAGTCTCAGAAATGAATTTAGTAATTAAATAGCAGACGAACAATGTATAAAATGTCTGAGATCTGCGTGACCTATTCAGAAGACCAAGCTGACCTCAGGTCAGTTGTGTAGCATATGTAAATATTGGGGCGTGACAAAGACTAGAGACTTGAGCCAAATAAGGGACAGGAAGCGAGTTGACGTCAACTCGGTAGCTCGTTGGGATATTTTTTTTTTTTTTTTTTTTTTGGTATTTTTGGGTTTCATATAGTGAGATTTGCAGAGGAAAGAGGTGTCTATGGGATGTTGAGGTTCTATGTATGTCCTATTTACCCACCAAACTGTTGTTATTCAACTATGACGAGGTAAACTCGGTTTTGCATTCTATCACCCCTTTAAAATCCTTTCAATAACAAATCCCACAAACAGACCAAAACAGCAATTTTATAGAGAGCTTCGGTAATTTCTTAAAACATCTCATCACTGTAATTTTTAGCAAAACGTTGGGAAATCGTGTATTTGTTGACTTAAATAAAAACAATCTTTAATATAGGGAGCAAGAGATCACGTTGGTGGAAACATTTAGAAAGTTCAAGACTTAAAGGGACAGTTCAGGTTTATTGAAATGAGAGAAGCCGGCAGGAATACCGACACAGAAGCTAAGCGGTGTTAGCTAAACACATTTTGGACACCTACAAACATCTATATCAGTTTAAGTGGACGCTATATTTAGAGTATTTTCAGTGCTTAACCTTGCTGTCAGACAGCACTGAAGCCGTTGTCTCTGCGTTATCTACCCAAAGCCACCAGACTCCTTTGACAAAAACAGTCATTTTTACCTCGCAGAACACTGGAGTTGCTGCTCTACCGCTGCCTCTGAGGTTAGTTAGTTTGTGTTATTGAATGACTGGTGAATCTAAACTAACCATTTAAAACCCCAAAGTCACAGAATAACACTCACTAACCTCAGAGGCAGCGGTAGAGCAGCAACTCCAGTGTTCTGCGAGGTAAAAACGACTGTTTTTGTCAAAGGAGTCTGGTGGCAGAGACAACGGGTTAAAGGGCTGTCTAAGAGCCAAGTAAAGTGCTGAAAATGTTCCAAATATAGGCTTTCAAAAAATCTTTTTACTTTTAAAAACACTTTACAAAATGTGTGGTCTATTCAAATCTAAGTACATGTTTAAAAGTGTGTCCGTTACGTTAAATAGAACGGTCACATCTGTCGTTTTGGGAGTCACGAGTAAAAAGAAATGACAACATTACGACACAAATCTTTGCATTTATGTTCCAGCTCCGACTACGTGAGTTTGTCTCTGTGTAACGTAGAGTTTCTCCTGCGTGTCTCTCCAACGTGTAACGTTAGACAGCCAATCACAGACATTACTAGATCTTGGTAGAAACATGCGGAGTGCTGATTGGCTCCCTGACGCCCTAACCAGTGCAAATAATAATGTTTGGTAGAAAAAAAAGTCTTTATAAAGAGGAAGAATACAGTCAGCGATAGATTTACTAAAAAACAGCCTTGGACCGGTAGAAAGAAGGAAGGAAGGCAAGAATAGGTCAAACAGTAAAATAAAAACTTAGAAAAAACAGTAGAAAGAAGGAAGGAAGAAAGGCAAGAACAGGTCAAAACAAACGACAAAACCTCCAAAAAATAGGTGACAAACTTCAAAGACAGTGACAAAAACTTTGAAATAAGTGACAAACTTGGAGGAAAAAAGACAGTAGAAGTAACTACAGCCTTGGAACTGAAAAACATTTAGCAAAAAATGTCACGTACCCCCTGCAGTCTTCCAGAGTACCCCAAGGGGGACACGGACCCCCATTTGAGAACCACTGGTTTAAGGTTTCCATGCTAACGAATGAGCACAAACTCTGACGACGATGGAATGGTTTTTTTAAATCCCGACTTGAAGTCAGTGTGTTGCTTCAGCCGGTGTAAACTGATCTGGTTTCTGTTTATTTGGTCTGTTTTTAAAGAGTAAAAGTAGATATTTCTTACGCCAGGATCTTTGAGTAATAAAGTAGTTTAAAACTAGCTGAAGAGTTGAGTTTGTTCCTACGGTTTAACTAAATAAAAATGTAAATCTATCACAGCGGAACCGCTCTGTGACTCGACCCCCGCCTGGTTTAACCTCACCATCTCCGTTGTTAAAGAGAAATGCTGCTGTTTCTGTTCATTATTAATGTTCTCGGCACCTCGCGACAATTCATCTGAATGCACTTTCAGCAAATATGTTAAAATATATTTAGCGTTTGTTTTTGGATGATCACGAAGTACTGTAAGCTGCATCGTGCCTTCTAGATCTTCCTGTTGCCAATTAGAGGAAATGTTTTCATTTTTTTGTGTGATTTATTGTGGCTAAAAATACAATTAGTAGGTGTGTTAAATGGCAGTAAGTTGGGGGGGAAATGCCAACTATCACGTTAAGTGTTTATTGTTTATCTACGTTCCATAAAGTCCCGCTGTAACTAACTTCTTATATTCCAGATTCCAGGAGAGTATGTGTAGTATTTTTTTAAATGACAGGATTTTCTTCCTCTAAATCAAACAAATAGGATTTTAAATGCTAAACAGTGAGAGACAAATATGGTGATCGTTGTGTGATAATTATTACAATATTGGTAACTTTTCACGTGAAATTCATCCCTAACTGACTGAAAGTACGACCGGTTTTCAGTGGTTTGTAACGCAGGAAGTTTTATTTTGAAAGGTAACCGTCACCAGCAACGAGTTAAGATTGAGTCGATCGAACTTGTAGATGTCTCTCGTAATATCACACGTGCAGTTTTATCTTGCTACATTATGACTTTTTGTTTGATAGAAGTTTAACATTAGTCTTCTAATCTGGTAATTATTAGTCCTGGAATATTAACCCTTGTGTTGTCCTTTCTTTTATATCAGAAATATGGCTTTCTTTCAACCAAATTTCCCCAAAATAACATGGATGTATGGTTGTTCTTCGCAGGTAAAATGAATGATTACTGTCATTAAATTTTAGGTGTTTTATTCAATTTTATAGCATTTGAAGAAAAAAAACTGTTTAAATGGTTTCCAAACCGTGTCCTGACAAAACTAGACTCCTTTGATCTTAACTATTAGGCACAATAATTCATAACTTCTGCTTTAACTCAAACATTAGGTATGATAACATATAAACTAGGTTTATTAACCATGAATTTAACGGTTTAAAAAAGCCACACAACAAAAGTATATTTTATTTTTTTAAAGATTGTTTCTTGGGCATTTTAGGACTTTATTTTGACAGGACAGCTGAAGATGAAAGGGGAAAGAGAGGGGGGGGATGACACACAGTATCTATGGCCGCTGCGTCGAGGAATATATATATATATATATATATATATATATATATATATATATATATATATATATATATATATATATATATATATATATATATATATATATATATATATATCATTCACTACAGCACCTGTTTGGGGGTCCAGGGTCTTTAAAAACCATTTCATTACTTTTGCAAATGCTATAAAATTGAATAAAACCCCCAAAATGCAATTAAAGTAGTGATCAGATTTTTGAGCGTTGTATGTATGTATGTTAGTTTTGGGCAGTTTGCTTGAAAGAAACCCAAATGTTCTGATGTGGAAACTTTGAAAACGGGTCAGATTTGAACCCGAAGACAGCAAGAGCGTTAAAGTCGATGCTGTGACAAGTTACTGTAGAAACTTAAAAAAAACAAATTGGCCAAATTCTTAAAAAGTGCCATGAAAACCTGTAAGCGCGAGATGTGATCAAACTAAACGGCAGCAGTGTTTCTCTTCAACTCGTCCTCTTCTCCTCGACCGCCGCCGGCCACCGTTTTATTTTTATGTTTTCAACGTTCAAACTCCGAACTTCAGCAGCGTTTATTCTCCTACTGGATCTGTTCCTCTGTGGTCATTCTTAAAAAAAACGTGAAAGTAGTTTGAAGACCGTCATGTCTTTTAATTAAAGTTGTTATTTTATTTCCCCCCGTCCCCCATAAAACTGCACAGATCAACGTTTCAGACGACACAGAAGCACTGCACTTTGATTGGACGAAACAAACCCACAGAACTGCAGACGTTAGTTTTTGTTCTTTGCCTCCTGAAAATAAAAACAATGTTCTTTTCTCTTTTTTTCTTCTTAACGCTTGGCCATTTTTTTCCTGAATGTTTGTTTTCAAGGCTTCACACAAGCAACACATTTTTAATTTTATTTATTTCAAAACGGCCATAATTTCCCTCCCTTCCTCCGTCATTTGAAGCTGCGACCCAGAAGGGAAGAAGAACCCGACACAGCATGTTTTATTTTATTTTTTGTTCTAAGCAGTGCTGTGAATCGTACGAGCTGTGATTGTGTCCTTATTTTGTCGTGCATATGTGGGGTAACTTTGCTAAGTGTGAAAATATTTTGACAAGTGCCACGCCCCGGCCTGTGCGATGCTTACCATAATGTCTATAAAACAGGAAGTGATTTCTTCTGGTGGGACTAACACCAGAAAAGAGAGAATTATGATTATGCTTCTGATTATTATTATTATTATTATTATGGTGACTATTATTATTCCTTCTACTGTATCATCATTGCGACCATGATTATCCTCATAATCATTTAAGAGTCTATTGTTTTGCCATGTATTTTTTTATTTTGAGATTTTTATTTTAGTTTTCTTTTTATTATTAAAGGTAAAATGAACTAACAGATCTGATGTGTGCTGCTTCTCAATGTTTCCCTTCATCTCAGATGGTTTATGAGATTAAACTGGATTAAAGGTTATGTTTTTGGAGGTTTAGGTAAAACGTCTTTTTAACATCTTGTAAATATTGTATTGTAACATGCAGCAGGTTCAACTTTTTTCGACATACTGTATTATGAATTATTGACTTTTTCGACATACTATGACATAACTATACCATTACAAAATTCCATACCCTTTAAATCAATTTATGTAATAAACAAACAGATGCAACTCAGTTTTTATTTTAACGCAGTTTATTGTAAATCAGTGGAACATGAGAGCCGGTTTCTTCAGTTTGAATCCTTGATCCCAGCGTTCCCAGTCTGAAGCCTTCTAGAAAGCTAAACTTACATGAGTCCTTAATGATCTGGATCAGTTTCTGGTGAGAACAGTAGCAGTGGTTAACCTGTTAATTTAAAAGGTGATGCATTTAAAAAAAAAAAAAAAAAGATCAGTCGTGCCGTCATAAAGCGTCGTAGTCGTCGTCATCTTCGTGCTTCCTCTTCAGCGAGTCTCCGGCGCCGCCCGAGTTCTGCGACACCATGTTGGTGGTGATGAGGATGTTCTTGGAGCCAATCAGAGACGGGTTGATGAGGACGTTGGAGACTGCGGGCGTGGACGGCGTGACTGTCGGGATGAGAAGACCGCCAGCGTTAAACTTCGTTACATTACAAAACTGGAGAAAAATGTTTGAACATGTGGTAATCTCAGAGAGTTTGATTTTTCACAATAATTTAAGGGACAACCGTGTTATCTGAGTGCATGCATTGTGTTGTTTGATCTGTTTGTTGGGTTGTTATTGATTGATTTTATTATTTTGCATGTTATGGCTGTTTTGTCCTTTAGTGAAGGACTTGAAATATGAGGATTGATATTTATGTATAAAATGACTTAAAAAAACAAGTAATATTCTGGAAGCTGGGGCAACAAAACAATACTGTAAAATTACTGAAAATAAATGTACTGTAAAGACCCAGTAATAAATCCATGAATATACAGTTTGTAGCTTTAGTTTGACATGAAATCTTGTTTTTGTTTTTTGGCTTTTTTAATGAAGATTATTTACACCTGTAAAAACACATTCTCTACACTAATTTTTATCTAAGTTAAGACATTATTTCCAGTTTAATAAAACAGATAAAATATTTGTGATATTATAATAAAATTTGCAGATATTAGCAAGTAGTATTTTAAGTCTTTTTATGTGAAAATAAATTGATTTTCTTGGAAGAAATGGAAACGTCATTCGCTGTTAAAGGTTACCAGACATCTATTTTTGTTACTTAATATTGAAAAAGAAATACAGGACAAATCTGTCAAATAAAACTGATAATTCAGTAAAATTAATCAACCTTTGACATTTTGGGTCATTTATAACTGATTTTATTTGCTAACTATTTTGTTCAAAAACACTCCTGAAACCAGATCTTGTTCCACTAAACTTCAGACCTCTGAAGCAGACATAAAGCCGCTGGTTCAACTCTGATATTAAACTGGTATCGGACTAAAAGGAAGCCACTGGGAGGAAACCGGTTCTTACTGGTTTTGGTGGTGACCGTCTGAGAGGGCGGTGGGATCTGCACGGTGAACCTCTGGCCTGTCAGAGAGACCGGCGTTCCCACTTTAGAAGTAACGGACTGGACAGACGGAGTTCCTGCAGAGAAAAACAAACCCGGGTCAGACAGAACACACTCTGACCGGAACCGTAGCCAGGCCAGAGACATCTTTTTGTTGTCCTCAGGTCAAATCTGACCCATTTTCAAAGAAATGTGGGTTTCTTTCAACCAAATTTTAAAACAAACTAACGTGGATGGTTCCATACAGGTTCCTTCACAAGTTAAATAAATGATCAGATCAAACATTTCATTGAATTTGGGTGTTTTATTCAATTTTATAGCATTTGAAGAAAAATTTATAATAGAACGTAAAACTACTTTTGAACGTACACGTTCCACCAAAACAAACCTTCCGGAGACTATTTAGCAGAGGCACTGTGACGCTGTCTGGAGCTTAACACCGCCCAAGACGATTGTGATTGGTTTAAATAAATGCCAATAAACCAGAGCACGTTTTTCTCCCATCCAGGAATGCTGTGTGGACTAGCCAGACCTTCCTCTGCAGCGCTGTGGAGGAAGGTCTGGCTATGCGAGACTACTGTAAAGTGTGTGGAAAGTGTCCAGAATACAGTGAGTCTAGGTTAGCGCCCCCTGCAGCCGCCCAGCTGCATCACAGGGGACTCACCGAGGGTCGGCGTGCCCGGCCGGCTGGAAACGGCGCCGACGTTGAGGCGAGGCACCGTTATCCTGCCGGCAGACGACGACACCTGGGAGGAATGAAAGAATAAAGTTGAATTGGAAAGGGAAAGGCAGGAATGTCACAAACTAAAGCTTCTAGGAAACGTTTTGACCTTCTTCTGAATGGACTTGAGTCTGTAGTTGGGCGCCGTCAGACAGTAGCGGTCCGGAGGGAGCCGGGGGCCGGTGTAGGGTTTGATCAGCGGGAGAGGAGTCTGGTTCTTCTGCCTCGCAACCTCCAACAGGAACTGAACACGACACAGAGCCGGGGGGGGGGGGGGGGCATTGTAAATGTATCCTTCTATCTCGGGTTGTTGGTGCAAATCAGTTTTAACAGTTTTACAGAACAAGCAGAAGATACTTTTTAAGTTGAAGTCAACTCATATCGTGCAACCCTACTTACGTCTCGTGGCGGCGGCGAGGTGAACGACTGGTCCATGCGGCACTGGATCGCCAGTTTGATGTCGTCAGCGTCCACGCTGGACTTCTTGGCGTGTGTGGCGTAGATTTTGGCGTCCTCGATGATGGTCGTCACGTATCCTGTGACGAGAAACAGCGGCTGATGAGGATCTGATGTGACCACGGCTGATGTGAATCAACGTTTCTGAATATCTTGATGGCAATTTAACCTGCGATAAATAAACCGATGTTAAAGTGTTCTCAGTTTCTGCTGCTTTCAGTATTCTACATGTGTTTGCATGTGTGTGTGTGTGTGTGTGTGTGTGTGTGTGTGTGTGTGTGTGTCTCCCACGGTGGGAAACCTGGAGCAGGAAAAGTTCACCCTCTCCTTGATTTCATGTTGTTTATGGAGAAGGAGAACCAGGAAATGAGTCGGGGGGGGAAATGCAACGCTACCGAGCCACGGCCGAGAGACGTGCGTCAACGTGACGCGAACTTACGTCTTTCGAGAGGTGACGTCAGGCTACGGCGTAGGGTCGGTATCTCTGCGTACGTTGCCACAGAGTAGATTTAACACAGAAGCATAAATCCCAGCCGGTCTGGTCCTGGGGTTTGTTGACTTACTGTAGGTGAACTCCAACATCTGGTTGATGACTCGGGGCTCGTACTCGGTGATCCCCATGTCCTTCAGGATCTGGATCATCACCTGCAAACAACAGTTCACATTTACCATATCATGTGATGACAGCAGAGTGGAAAACATGCAACTACTGGCACCATGAACACAATAGAGACTCAAGAGATTTTTTTGTGCTAGTTGAAAGAAAATATCAGCAGAAGACTGCACCTTAAAATATAACCGCCATTCTTTTTTAAGCGTTTTTTAAGCCTTTTATATTCACTTCAAAGTTCAATATGTTTAATAAAAGAAAGTTGGAGATTATTTCCTTTCATTTGTTTTAAACTCAACAATCAGTTTGTTGTATTTTAACAGAATACTGAAAGCAGCAGAAACTGAGAACTAACATCTGTTTATCGCAAGAAATATTCTTCAAGATATGCAACGTTATCGCAGATTTTCCTCGCATCAGCCCTACTTTTAATCTCAATATAAAGATGTTAATGGGATTGTTTGTCTAAGGCCGGTATGTATTATGGTATGTAAACTAGGGCTGTACAATTACCTAAGGATCACAAAAACATTGTTATAGAGAAAAACGATTATTTTGCACATTACGTTTTGCAAGTAAACTCTTATTTTGTCTGAATGAAGAAGAAAAAAAGTGGGAAGGGAAACTTCACAGTTCAACATGTTTTCACTGTTTCTTAACTTCAATAAATGCAACATCTTTCCAAAAGTCAACATGGAATCGTGTTAAATAATCCTGATTTCAATATTGTCCAGAATAATCGTGATTGTGATTTGTTTTCCATAGTCGAGCTGCGCTAAATGTGGCACACCAGTTATAAAAGAGATGGAACTCTTCATCCTTCAGTTTGTCCCAAACATTCAACACACACACACACACACACACACACACACAGTATATATGAGCGTTAACGTTCTCTCTCTCTCTCTCTCACACTCACACATACATCATCATCATCATCATCATCCACCGGAGTAAAACATGAATCAAGTCTGTGTGAAAACACGCTCGTGTTGACGGATGATGCTACAGAGACGACAGTTAAGTTTAGGAACACGATCGTGGGTTGGATTAAAAGACCCCCCGAGGAACCAACACACGTTTCCTGTGTGAAAGTATTACAAATATAGTATTATATTAGCTTAGATTTTGCGAGATTTAGCTTAACTTCCAACCGTACCTGTATCCCTCCTAGCCACAACCCACCCGAACTGCACTTATCCAACAGCTAACGGGCTAGGCTAAAATGCTAGCTGCTGGCTAACGATAATCCAATACAAACGTTAGCCGACGAGCTAGCTAACGTTAGCAGGCTCAGAGAAATGTATCGTTTGTTGGCGCTAACTGCAACATTTAAACAAGAATAGGAGCAGCGTTGATTTAAACTGCAGCTGAGTGACTAGTGAGTCCACAAACTAGGGTTTGATAGCGATACCTGAGCGTCTTTCGGAATGGATTTCGGAGCAGACATTTTTAATTTTCCCCACAGCGCGAGCGCGGAGCGCCTTCAACTTCTTCTTCTGCTGTTTGAGGGAGAAGAGACACCGGAAGTCCGTATAGCGATAGCGACGCCTGCTGGTCAGAACCGAAAAAACATTTGTTTTTGTCTTTTTCTTTGATTATTTTCTGATCTATCTAATAATATTCTTTGCAAAGTTTTACATTAATGTACAATCCGTTTTATAGCTTTACTGTAAACCTATTCAAACTGAGATTTAATGTTTTAATTTAATTTATTTTTCTTTTCGTTGCTGACCCTTTGGCGTGTTTAATGTTAATGTATCACACACACTCACTCTCACACACACACACACACACACTCACTCTCACACTCACACACACACACACACACACACGTTTTTATTTTTCTCCTCGTTTGTCTTTATGTATATTTCTGTATATTCTCTTTACTTGAGATATTTAAGTTAATGTTCTTTTATTTTATTTTTTTACTTTTCTTATTTTTGTATTGATGTAAGTATTTTAATAATAATAATAATAATAATACATTTTATTTATAATGCACTTTACATCAACTCTATGGCCTCAAAGTGCTACAATGCACATAAAACAACATAAAAGACTCTAAAACTAGCATAAAAGGAAAACAGAGACATTAAAATAGCAGTTTTAGCCATAAGCTTTTCTAAAATATGGGGTTTGAAGCCTTGTCCTCAGAGGCTGGAGGAGGTTGGCCTGTCCAGAGCAGAGAGTTATAAGTGGCAGTGCCATGGAGGCACTGGTAGGACAGAAGGGAAACTTTGTATTCAATCCTGTACTGGACAGAAAGCCAGTGGAGGGATTTGAGGATGGGTGTGATGTGGTGGTACTTCCGCACCCCCATCAGGATCCTGGCAGCACAGTTCTGGATGTACTGCAACTGTTGGATGTTCTTGCTTGGGATCCCGATGAGGAGTGCGTTGCAGTAGTCCAGCCTGGAGGAGACAGGCGTGGACAAGTTTTTTGGCATCGGGGAGATGGAGTATGGGGAGGAGTTGTGCAATGTTCCTGAGGTGGAAGAAGGAGGTTTTGCAAAGATGTTTAATGTGAAAGTCAGGTGAGGCTCCATTCTGACACCGAGGTTTGTGACTGTGGATGAGAGGTGGATGTCGTGACCGGAGAAGGTGATGCTCGTTATAGTGGATGACTGGGTCTGGTGTGGAGTGCCAACAAGAATGGCTTCAGTTTTTGAGCTGTTAAGTTGCAGGAAGTTAGCCGTCATCCACGCCTTTATCTCCTCCAGGCAGGTGGAAAGGGCTGCAGAGGAGGTTGGGTTTGTTTTGATGTAAAGTTGGGTGTCATCAGCGTAGCAATGGAAAGATATAATGAATATGCTCCTATAGGTTATTGATGTTTTCATAATTGGCCTGAGGCAGATTATTTGAAAATGTCTTCTTGTATTCTATCCTATTTATTATTTCATGTATATTCTGTGCTGTGTGTCTGATATTTTGCTGCTATCCCATTTTTGGGATCAATAAAAATCAATTTATCTAAAGCTTTTAACAGAAAGCCTGCAGGTGGCGCCACAGGAAAACTTACTGACTTCTCTTACACTTACACACACACACACACACGCACACACGCACACGCACACGCACACGCACACACATCCACACACTGTCTGAAATTCCACTTTTCCTGTGCTTTAAACCAAAGAAATTACCCATGTCTTCAGTGGTGGAAGAAGTACTCTCATTACTTCAGTAAAAGTACAAAACCACAATGTAAGAATACTTAATTACAAGTAAAAGTCCTGCATTTAAAACCCCACTTAAAGTACAAAAGTATCTGCATCAAAATAAATTGATGCCAAAGAAAAAGTACTCATTCTGCACAATAGTATATTTGTGATTTAATTATTATTATTTTAAGGGGTAATGTTTTTTCAACCTGGACCCTGTTTCCCCATGCACTGGTGTCTAAGTGACTAATGTGAACAAAGATCTTCGAAATCTTTGAGAACGCTGTAACCGGCAGCCGTGAACCGCGCTGTAATGTATCCCTACAGGAAAAATGTTCAGTCAGCGTCCACTAAAAGTTCTGTTGTTGCCGCTGACAGACTCAGATTAATATTCTGAGTGTCTGACAACATTATGAAAGGATCCCTACAGAGATAGACCTTTTAGTTAAAGAGTAAGATCCTTTTAGTTTAACATCAAACAGCCTCAAAATCACCGTCACCAAACCCACCAGACTCCATGTAAATAATCACTACTTTTAGCGTGTATAGAGCCAGACTCCATGTAAATAATCACTACTTTTAGCGTGTATAGAGCCAGACTCCATGTAAATAATCACTACTTTTAGCGTGTATAGAGCCAGACTCCATGTAAATAATCACTACTTTTAGCGTGTATAGAGCCAGACTCCATGTAAATAAAAAGGACTTTTGGCGTGTATAGAGCCAGACTCCATGTAAATAATCACTACTTTTAACGTGTATAGAGCCAGCATATCTCCACATGTAAATGGGTAAATTAAGGGTTTATTTCAACCAGACCAGAGTGGTGATTGTTGGAGCAGTGGAGAGATGAACCAAGACAGCTTTTGATAGTTTTATTTAGTTTCTGTCAACTTGCATTTGAGTCTTCTGAGTTGATAAGAAGTCTTCCCAGAAGTCGTAAAAGACGCTTTGTGTCGAGCGTTATCGCTCGCTGATCAAACCCTCAGAAGACCGCAGGTTTCCAGATGACTAACGCTGCTTAAAGACCAAGTGTTGAGTCAGCTGATAAATCTGATGACTCACATCGTGTCAAACACCAGCCGCTGTGTAAGTGTACATGTGTTGTGTAAATGTACACAAAAGCAGAGGAAATGTTACAGCGTGTGCTTTATCAAGAGGGGAGGATTAGAATCAATTAACATTTCTAGTTATTTTGTTTGTTTTCTATTACAGTTTTGTACAATCAATTTCAGAGCCTTGACGTCATTTTTCAAAACTCTAGACACAAAACTCACAACGATCATCACTTGTAACACAGGCTGTCCAATGTTCAGAACATTTCATTGTGCATTCATTTCTTCAAATAAATCTTGCACTTGCACAATCATTGGTTCAAAAAACTAATTTATTGGGAAATACCATTGAAACGTTACTTAAGATCACCCACACACAAGCTACATCGTTCGTACAATCATTAAATATTGGAGTACAAAATAGGTGATACATGTTTCATTATGGTACTAGATGTAAATACATCCCTGTAAAAGTACTGCAGTAGTAGAGAGAATACTACAGACACAGTCGAATCACTGAACAAAACCTGAAATGTACAATACAGTACGATCACAACATAGATTTTTTAGAATCAAAGCAAAATAATTAGCTACAAAATAGAAAAGAAAAGACAGTACTGTAAAACATCACATGCAGTGTTCCTCAACGTGCTTGTACTGTAAAAAGCAAAGCAAAGAAGTGATTATTGTACTTCTACATCTTCATCAACTCTGTCTTGTATTGCATTGCAATTAGCCAAACATCTTGGAAAAAACCTTCGGGCATGGCGAACAATGTGGTACGAGTATATATGTATATGTATATATACAGTATATATTTAAAGTATATATCTCAATCATCAGTAACGAGTTGGCAGAATTGGACAAGCAATTCCAAGGGCCTGCATGCATACAGTGCAGTACTGTCAATACTGTAAATAGTCTCAAAGGTGGTACATGGGACCATAGTAACAGTGTCTGATAAACAGTAGTACATTACAGTAAAGAATGATGATGAAATATTACATCCATAGATACTGTCGTCTGATTGGTTCATGTTCCACACTAATTGGTGAAAATGAATCACATTATCTTGAAACTTTCATGATCTAAACATGGAATATTGTTTGTCTGTTTCCATACAACTATGCATTAAGAGTAATGCAACAGTTACTTATCATTTTGAGTAGTTGTATCGCTTGATAGTTAGATCATTGTAATGAAATGAATAAACAATCATCTGAAATGTAATGTGTGAATTGCTTTTTGAAGTAGTAGTACTTTGATGTTACGTTGTGTCATATTGAACAGGTGATCTTTGTTAAATGAACAAATGATCTTTGGTTTATCTGTATTGTATCCAAGCAATTGAAAAAAAGTGTTAGAGTTTTGAAAAATGTATATTTTGATCATTGGTTGTGAGTTTTGTGTCTAGAGTTTTGAAAAATGACGTGAAGGTTCTGAAATTAGTGCCAAAGTGATTGTAAAAAACTGTAACTATCATTGTAAAACTTTTCACTGTAAATTTACAGTAATATACTGGCAGCAGCTTCACCTGTAAACTACTGTTTATTTACTGTAAATAGACAGTTCCTTAGTGTATTATTTGAATTTACAGTAATATACTGTGTCTGAGTGTGTGTGTGTGTGTGTGTGTGTGTGTGTGTGTGTGTGTGTGTGTGTGTGTGTGTGTGTGTGCGTGTGTGAGAGAGAGAGTCTGTGTGTGTCTGCTTGTGTATGTGTGAGTGTGTGAGTGTGTGTCTGTGTGTGTGTGTCTGTATGAGTGTGTGAGTCTGTGTGTGTGTGTATGTGTGAGTGCGTGTGTGTGTTTGAGTGCAGTGAGTGCATGTGTGTGTGTGTGTGTGTGTGTGTGTGTGTGTGTGTGTGTGTGTGTAAAATTTTATAGTCTCACTCTAAGGTCTGGCTACACCACAGATGCATTCTGGGATAGGAGAGAAAAACACTGGGTTGTTTGCATTTCTTCAAACCAATCACAATCGTCTTGGGCGGCGCTAAGCTCTGGACGCAGCGACGGTGGCTCTGCTAAATAGTCTCAGGAAGGAACTTGATTTGGTGGACCCTTCAAAAGAAAATGCCACATACAATATTAAAGGGATACTTCACCGCTGGAAAGCTGAATATATCTTTAAATTGGGTCACTTATGTAGCAGAAATGTGAAAAAAAAATTTAATTGGTGCCTTCTAGGCCGAGAAAAGCCAGAAAATGTGTTTTTGGCATAGACAGTATATAAAATGGACACAGCGATCCCGCTGTTTTCAACGGAGACAAGTGAAGCCTCTTACCAGCACTTTTCCGGTGATGGGAAAGTGTTACTGAGCGTTACTGCGCAGCTGCAAACCTAGCTTCCCGCCGCCGATGTGACGTGAACAACGTCTCTGAACGTTGTAAGTCTTCTGGTAGCTGTGCCAAGAGAAATCTCAATCATTCCCAATCTATCAGAGACGGAGAGCGTAGGTATATGTAAGGAGATAACATAGGCACAGGCTAATTATTGCTAACTAAAATGCTAGTTAACATTAGTAATTAAACTAAACAGCTAATGTACGTCGAAACTGCCTGCGAGCTTCTCCTGTACTGTACGGTAATTCCTGTACTATGCGACAGTAAGTCGTGTGGTTATGACACAATCGTTAGCCTATTTTTATAAAAACGTCTGCTATGGAGCCATAACGTGAGGTACAAGGTAACGGAGCCTTTTATACATTGTCGTGTTTCTTTAGAAATAAACGAGGGACAAATGAAGTCTTGAAACGCTTCAGATGTAAAGTCATTGGCTGTCAAAGTGACGCCAAAATGAATGGCAGTGAATGGGATGCTAACGGGGGGTGATGGCTCATTAGCATCAAAATGGCGCCATAGGAGGCTTCACTCTGAGGAGAGAAGCCTGGCCCCTTGGTTTTTGGCTCATATGGATGAAAGACACCAAATCCCAGAATGCACTTCGCTTTGCTGCTTTGAGTCCACTCCCAAGCCACGCCTACCGCTTGACAGACAGACAGTGAGGCATTCAACTCAACTCAATGTGTTTTATTGTTATTTCAACCATATACACAAAACAATGTTTCATCGTGGCTCAAGTGGTGTTACACATTTAAAATATATAAAAACTACATTATATAATAACGACATACGAAACAGGCTACATTTAGTGCACACACACATTATAGGCTCCGTAAAGTTCAGCTAAGCATACCAGCATTAGGCTTGGTGGGCTGTAAACACCGAGTATAAACACAGCCGTGAATTAGCGTGGGATGTCGAATGGTCGCCATGTAACAGTCACAAACTCCAGCGGTTAGCAGTTAGTTGGATACAAATCACCACATTTCTGCACCAGTCCGTGTTAACACAGCCCACCTTCATACAGAGCATCTCTAGTTCGGATCGTCGGAAGGCTAGCAGGCCTGGTTGCTGGGCAGTCCGGTTCACTGTTGTTCAGCCATGTTTCCACGAAAGCAAAAAACACAGTCTCTGAACTCGCGTTGGGAGCATCGTTGAAGTTGGATGTAGTCCAGTTTGTTGTTTAATGAACGGACACTTGCAAGCAGGATTGATGGGACAGGTGGCCGGCTAGCGTTAGCTCGCTCTGGATGTGCCTTTTCCCCGGCTAGCGTTAGCTTCCCACCTAGCCGACGTGGATGTCCCCTACCTGGCTCGGGGTACGAGCGAGTCCGCTGGTCCCCGTGCTGGTCTCCGTGGCAGGCGAAACTCTCGTAGTGGGCCGATTATTCCGTCTGTATTCGGCTTTCTTCAGGTGATGGGCGGGTTTAAAACATGCGGAAGTAGGCCCTACTACTGGTTGTAGTCTTTTGCTCTGGCCAAGAAATCTTCTGATGACGCAAAAATCGTCATTTTACGTCATCGGAAGATTTTTTCCGGACCCCCCAATGCAGATATCTCCTGTCTCAGGGGGACATGAGGGAGGGACGCACGGTCATTCAGAAATACTACCGGGTTTCTATTGATACAAATCTGAATGCTAAATCGGTGAAGTATCCCTTTAAACTAGAACTGCAAGCAGTTATGACGGGGTCCAAGCCTCCCGATGCCAGTCGTCCCTGACGTCCCGGGGAGTGTGCAAAAGCGGAACCCAAAGCCTGACGGTGGGGCCGTCAGGCTTTTGGGTTCTCAAAATATCGAGAGGTATGAGCCGCAAGGTCTGCGGTACATTGCCGTTACAAATGTACCGGTTTAACAGTTCACCTCCATGCATATACTACAGAGTACCTTCACCAATACAAAAACACCCTACACAATGCCTGGTCCTACTACTACTCACATTTCATACACTCTGGCTCCAACAAAACCAAGACTCTATTCTCTACAATAAACAAACTTCTTAACCCCCTGACAATATTTCTACAACCTTCACAGTGGACAAATGCTTTTTTCTCTCATTTTTTCAATCCAAAATCAACACCATTTAGAACAACTTGACCACCTCCCCTACACCTTCAACCACCACACCTGCCTCCCCTCCTCCACCCTCTCAAGTCACTCACTCATTTCTTTCTGCTGTCCCTGTTGAGCTTTCACATTTCACCACAGGTATGAACAGCTGATCCCATCAACTTTCATTAAGACCTGTCTACCATCAATCGCCCCGCTCATCACTACATATATATTGATGTGTGTATTAGGAGTCAAACTGTGAAAAAATAAACATTGTAATTCATATAAAGGACAAACTATTTACATTTCTTACATACAGTGTATAAATCTTGGATGTATTGTAACAGTATGGATTAATTGCACAAAGACCCCGAAAAACTCTGGACTTCTAGGCTGGATACAAAACCTTCTGTAAGGGCTAGGAAGACAACAAAGACATCAGCAGAACGCGGTGACTGTTAGCTTTTGGCTTCAAAAGACTGTATGTTTCTACTAGTTATAATTATAAAGTTATTAAGTTATGAATCAGAAGTGCCGTTTGGCATCGTATACCGAAAACTAGTCTACGTTGACTTTAGCGCCCCTAATGGCCGATATTTGCCAAATTTGGTACAGAACCTCAAAGCGGCATACCAAGTTTCATGCTGATGGCATTAACTGTGGCAGAGATATTGCAATTGCAAATTTCCCATTTAAATGCATTGAGTTATTTGCCAAAAAACATAAACGTTTATTATAGCGCCCCCTTTGGTACAGAGCACCGTAGTGGGATGTTGAACAAGGTTCTTCAGGTTTTTGCTGATACCATTTAATTTGGCCGACATATGATTACGTTCGTGTTTAGTAGCTAGCTAGGAAAAGTTGTTTGGTCATCAAATGTGCATACTTTAACATAGCAAAATTCTTTTTACAACTTTTGGTCAGGTCTGTCTGGAGGTGCTACCTACCAGTCACACGGCCTAGGACGACTTCGCAAAAGTTGGTTTTGCGCATTGCGCAATATTGCAAAAATAACTCTTAGCGGAAATGGGCGTGGCCTACATCCTGCGATTCAGCTTAATTCAAGGAATACGTGTATGTAAGGTTTTCTAATGTGCGATGTGTATTGTGGGAGTTATAAAGCAAAAAACAGTATAGCACCACCTAGTGGTCCACATGTGTAATGTTTGGTAGGTGAGGTCAATGACCCATTATACATCTACCCTGTAAATTTAAAGTTGCTCACATCAGTGCAAGTGGTGAATCCAAATGTGGGTCCCATAGGCCACGCCCACTTTGACCAATCAATACCCCACTGTAGGGGTGGCCTCAGGAGTGGCCCTAGATGGGACCCTACAAATTACATAAAAATCAAATGAGCCGTTCATGAGATATAAACGTTTTGTACTTGTAGTGCCCCCTAGTGGCCAATTTTCGTAAAATGTGTGGCAAACCTCCAGAGGGTCATGGCAAACACGAATCTCAAGGTTTGCATTGATAGCCTTTATTTTGACCGAGATATGGCAAAGTTGGTGTTTTCATAGTTAGCTAAACAAATTGGTTTGTGCTTAATATGCGCAATGTTTATCTTATAAAAATTCTTTTAATAACTTTTTGTCAAGTCGTTCTGGAGATGCTATGTGCCAAGTTTCGTGCAAATCAGTCACACAGTCTAGGAGGAGTTAGATTTTTCATGCATAAAAGTCTAGGCGACAACGGATGTGGCCTATATCAGGAGATTCAGTTGGATCCAGGGAAGGCGTGGACAGGGCTGGCGATTGCTATAGGCAAACTAGGCGACTGCCTAGGGCGTCAAATGTGTTGGGGGCACCGTGTCGCCCTTAGGTCTAATAATAGAATTAGAACGACAAGCGAAATAAAACATGTTTATTAAACATGACCATCCTAGGGCGCCCCTCAGCCACACATTTACTTGTCAACCTGCAACACACGGAGCTCTGAAGCAGACCTGTGCTTCGCTTGAAGTCCACTCTCGCTGTAAAAATAGAGGTGAGCAGCGCGCCTTCCGTCCGTGGTCTGTGCACTTTCAGGTTTAATGGACGCCCTCTGCTGTGGAGATGCTGCGGCAGATGTGTCGCGGTTTACCTCCATGTATTTCTGCCGTATAGTTTTGGTTTTCCACCTCCGACGTAGAGCAGCGTACAGCCACTTCCCTAAACTTTGTGTAATTCAGAGACCAGAGACCCAAATGGGTATCTGAGTCCAGAAGGTCTGAGATCTACCGTATCAGCAGAGCAATCACATAATGCACAGCAGACTATGGTGCAGGTGGATTATTTTCTGAAATATTGTGACTGTATTCTTGTAATAGCCTATTATCACTTTATTTTTCTCAAAATATCATGACTCCTCCAAATTTCAGAGAGCACAAAGTTTTGAACATGAGCAAAAATCTTGCTCAAACACATCTGAAATAATAAATACAACCCCAAATCAGAAAAAAGTTGGGACAATATGGAAAACACAAATAAAAAAAGAAAATAGTGATTTCTAAATGTAATTTGACTTGTATTTCATTGCAGACAATACAACAGCACATAATGTAATGTGTTCCTCATGATTTTTATTGTTTTAAAAAAAAAAAAAAAAAAAAAATCCTGTTTTGGTTCTCGCAACACATTTCAAAAAAAGTTGAAACAGTAAAGCATTTACCACTTTGTAATGTTGCCATTCCTTTTCACAACACTTAAAAGACGTTTAGGGACTGAAGACACCAAGTGATGAAATGTTTCAGGTGTAATTTTGTCCCATTCTTGCTGCAAACAAGTCTTAAGGTGGGCAACAGTACGGGGTCTTTGTTGTCGCATTTTGCGATTCAAAATGCGCCACACATTCTCTATTGGAGACAGGTCGGGACTGCAGGCAGGCCAGTCAAGTACCCGTATCCTCTTCCTCTGCAGCCAGGACTTTGTGATGTGTGCAGAATGTGGTTTTGCATTATCTTGTTGAAATATGCATGGACGTCCCTGGAAAAGATGTCTTCTTGAAGGCAGCATATTGTGCTCCAAAATCTCTATGTACTTTTCAGCATTAATGGTGCCATCACAGAAGTGCAAGTTACCTTTGCCAAGGGCACTGACACAACCCCATACCATGACAGACCCTGGCTTTTGGACTTGTTGCTGGTAACAGTCTGGATGATCCTTTTCTTCTTTGGTCCGGAGCACACGGCGTCTCCCAAAAAATACCTGAAATACTGATTCATCTGACCACAGTACACGTTTCCACTGTGTGATGGTCCATCCCAGATGCCTCCGAGCCCAGAGAAGTCGACGGCGCTTCTGGACACTGTTAACATAGGGCTTCCTTTTGGCACAGTACAGTTTTAACTGGCATTTGTGGCTGTAACTATGTATTGTGGTACTTGACAAAGGTTTGCCAAAGTAGTCCTGAGCCCATGTGGTGATATTGCTTATAGATGAATGACGATTCTTGATGCAGTGCCGCCTGAGGGATCGGAGATCACGGTTGTTCAGCTTAGGCTTGCGCCCTTGTCCTTTACGCACTGAAATTCCTCCTCATTCCTTGAATTGTTTAATTATGTTATGCACTGTTGAAGGTGAAATAAGCAAATGTCTTCCTATCTTTCTTTGAGGAACATTGTTTTTAAACATTTCAATAATTTTCTCACGTATTTGTTGGCAAACTGGCGATCCTCGGCCTATCTTTGCTCCTAAAGGACTAGACCTTTCTTGGATGCTGCTTTTGTACCAAATCATAATTACAATCACCTGTTGACATCACCTGTTTCAAATCACATCATTATTTAACCAATTTACCTGATGACTAGCCCTAAATTGCTCCTGTCCCAACCTTTTTTGGAATGTGTTGCAGGTCTGAATGACAGGAAAGGATGTATATTTACAAATGAAATTAAGTTGACCAGACAAAACATGAAATATTTTGTGTTCACATTGTCTGCAATGAAATACAAGTCAAAGTACATTTAGAAATCACTACTTTCTTTTTTTATTTGTGTTTTTCATACTGTCCCAACTTTTTCTTTGGGGGTTGTAGATGAAAGCAATACAGAATACCTGAGAGCATTACTGCAATATAGTCCATTATGTTTTTATATTTGGATTGTAATCTACTGTATTTGTCCGTTTACATAAAGATATTTCCATCATTCACCAGAATGCAGGAAATTAAGTGTTTAATGCCCTGATCTCCCCCATCATAAGTCACCGTGCACATGAATCTGGAAACAAAACCCTGTCCTTTGGGTTGCCAAAACTCAATCTCGCCTAGGGCAACCAAAGGGCTAGAGCCTGGGCGTGGATATGTGTATTTTTAATGTGCGATGTATGGTTGGAAGTTATAAGACCAAACACGTTTTTCCTATAGCGCCACCTAATGGTGGAAGAGGGTCAATTGTTGCGCCTCAGGTCCTTGTGGAGTTTTGGACCAGTCCTGAAAATGGCACCCTCCCACCATGTACGTTTTAGGCTGTAACGGGAGTTTACGCGGAGAAGAATAATAATGGAAAATAGAAAATCCTTAGAAAAACAATAGGGTTCCACAGCCCTGCTGTGCGAACGCCGTAGCGTTGCTACTGCCGGGTTCTTCCAGACTCGGGCTTGGACCCCTAATGAAGTTAACTGTTGACACAATACAGTAACGTGAGCTATTTAAATTACCTTAAACATGGTTAAACCTCATTGGCTCTTACCAGTGTATCTCTGTGTCCCACCAATCACTCCCAAAACGTCCCAGTTAGAGAGGAAATGCCCTAAACATATTCTTAGTAAATCTTTACAATCATTCCCTGAAAGAACCAAGCAGACCTGCCTTGTTGTACCATCCAGATTGTCTTTGTTTTCCGAAGTAAACAGAGTTTGAGAACTTGAGAGGAAGGTGAGGGACAAAGCCTGACATCTTTATTCTGGAAATGTACTTTTGATCAGACTTCAAAGAACTTTACTTTTCAGTCAGAGTGTGCATAAGGCCACCCACTATTTTAACCACACCCTCGACCTTGTGCTGGCATATGGCTTTGAAATTGAAGATTTAATAGTATTTCTGCAGAATCCTTTATTATCAGACCATTTCTTAATAACTTTCGAATTCTTACTACCCGACTATACAAAATTAGATAAAAGCTTCAACACTAGATGCTTATCTGACAGTGCTATAGCTAAATTTAAGGAAGATATTCCAACAGCATTTAACTTATTATCGTACCTTAATATTACAGAGGACCTTTATGTTAACTTCAGTCCCTCCCAAATTGATCATTTTATAGACAGTGCTACGGCCTGCCTACGGACGACTTTAGACTCTGTTGCTCGGCTCAAAAAGATGAGGAAGCAAAGGAAACTAGCACCTTGGTATAACTCCCAAACTCGCAAACTAAAACAAATCTCGCGAAAACTTGAAAGTAAATGGCGTTCCACCAAACTGGAAGAATCTCATTTAGATTAGCAAGACAGTTTGAAAACCTATAAGAAGGCCCTCAGAAATGCCAGATCAGACTATTGCTCATCACTAATAGAAGAAAATAAGAACAACACAAGGTTTCTTTTCAGCACTGTAGCCAGGCTGACAGACAGTCACAGCTCTACTGAGCCATCTATTCCTATAGCTCTGAGTAGTGACGACTTCATGAGCTTCTTTGATGATACAATTATAACAATCAGAGATAAAATTAATCACCTCTTGCCCTCAACTTCTAATGGTTCACCTTTAAACACAGGACTGCTAGAAGGAACGACAAGACCTGACATATACTTAGATTGGTTTTACCCTATAAACCTTCAACAATTAATGTTAAAGGTCTCTTCAGCTAAGCCATCTACCTGTCTCTTAGACCCCATCCCAACGAGGTTACTTAAAGAAGCGCTACCACTGGTTAACATTTCATTACTAGATATGATCAATATGTCTTTATTAACAGGTTATGCACCGCAGTCATTTAAAGTAGCTGTGATAAAACCTCTTCTGAAAAAACCCACCCTCGATCCTGAGGTCTTAGCCAACTATAGACCTATATCTAATCTTCCCTTCCTCTCCAAAATCCAAAAATTAGAAAGCATCATAGCACAGAAACGGCACTGGTGAAAATTACTAACGACCTTCTAACTGCTTCAGACAAAGGACTTGTCTCCATACTTGTCTTACTAGATCTTAGTGCTGCCTTTGACACTATTGACTGTTACAGAGACTGGAACACTTAGTTGGTATTAAAGGAATCGCACTGAGCTGGTTTAAGTCCTTTTTATCTGATCGATCTTAATTTCTTAATGTTAACGACAATTCCTCCAGGCACGCTAAAGTTAGCCATGGCGTTCCACAAGGCTCAGTGCTTGGACCAATTCTATTCTCCTTATATATGCTTCCTCTAGGCAATATTATTAGGAAACACTCAATTAACTTTCATTGTTACGCGGATGACAGGCAATTATACCTATCAATTAAGCCAGAAGAAACCAGTCAGTTAGCCAAACTTCAAGCATGCATCAAAGATATAAAATCATAGATGACCTACAATTTTCTGATATTAAACTCAGACAAAACTTGAACTGAAGTTAATGTGCTGGGCCCTAAACATCTCCGAACCTTATTATCTAAAGATATGGCTACTCTGGATGGTATTGCCCTGGCCTCCAGCACTAATGTCAGAAATCTAGGAGTTATTTTTGATCAGGATATATTCTTTAACGCACACTTAAAACAAACCGTTTTTCACCTT